>JAQIWG010008660.1:0-11251 GCA_034695025.1 Chamaedrilus cognettii | reverse complement strand
CCTCGAGTTGGCTCAATCGGCGGATTGTGTGACGTCACGCTAGTCGGGTTGAAAATGACAACGGTCATTTTCAACCCGCCGATTGATCAACACGCGGTCAACTCGCAATAGTGGGTAGGCCTACGGACATAAGATCATATGTTTTACTCGATTTGGATGTTCCGTTCACCCCGCGGTAAATCCGGCATTGCCTTGTTGGACTATATTATGGTTTTTTGGACCTAAAGGATATCCCTGGCATTTATTGAAAAATCTTCACCTACATCTATCAGCGCCTTAAAAAACAGGCGTCAGTAGTCGTGTAAGCTGTCAATGCTATTTGTCGTCACAGACTCATCGCTTGATGCGTCGGTTGCTCATGACCAACAGTCGCCGAATGAAACAGGATACCAATACTTCACTATCATCTCCCTCGGTTTGGTGCTTTGAAACATTTCTACAATTGGCCTTTCCTAGACACAAGGGCAAGATACCAATGGCTGGAATGTATACTTTGAGAGGTATATGGGCCATTTGCCTAACGAATACTTATCTTCATTATTTTTATGAAAAATATGTTTTGCATTTAGAAAATTGTAGTTGAATTATCTGTTTATCTATACTAAACATCTATACTAAAACAACCAAAAGGCTTTGAAAAGAATGAGAAGCTAAAAACTTGTACAGAAACGGCATCTGAACTGGTTCTGATTGTCTCGGCATTGTACGCCTCAAGCATTTGGGAACAACTACATAAATAGAGTGCTTCAAAGTGTTAATTGTTAAAGACTTACTGGCACGATCTCCAGTATTCAGTTAGCCATTTCCCATAACGTTTGAAGAAAAAATTTTCTTTAATAATTCCACAAATTATGAGAATCGCCCAAATTGATCTCAAACAGCTTGGTTCAATTTAGTTTCAGCATCCTAATTGATGTTAATTATTCAGTTTACTTATGCTTATGCTAGGCTTGGATATTGGTTTAGTTTGGTGAGTTATCTGGTTTGGTTTAGATTAATTTTGATCATTTTAGGCGAAAACAGATTAGGCGATCAGCTATGCATTCACTTGTGCCCACGATTTTACCCCAGCAAGTCGGGAAACAAAGAATAGACTTGCAGCTTAGAGCTCTCCGGGCGAGTCGTAAAAGGTGACTAAAGAAGCGGGAGCGGTTCTGTGGCGGCCCTCTTACACAGAACCGAACAGTAATATTCTTCATTACTCACACACTGCCCATGCACTCTCTTAAAAAAAAGACTTTTAGGCCTACCCGCTTTGAAACTAACCAAAATTTCAGATAATCCAATTTGTACATCATACACACCAAACTGAATGTTACGTCTTTCGCTAATGCCAATGAATCAATTTCTGTGCAGCGTCTTACGTTGCACCGTCAGTCGGCAAGCTGACCACGGTTGGTTGTCAGAACATGATGTGCCGCCGCATGAACGGCTGTCTCAGTCGGTGTGCGCGGTGCAACAACAACTCCTACTGCTGCAAGGAGTGTCAGCTGGCGGACTGGCCGAGACACAAAAAGTCCTGCCTTAAGGACGCGGCGAAGGCGACGGGGTCTAGCGCTCCACAGACGAGAGGTAAAATGCTCTGTGATTAATGACGATGGTTTTAGTTGGTTTTGAGTTTTTCGGGGCACTGTGATGCAGTAATGTGCTGCGTGTAAAGTGTTTTAATGACGTCACATTGGAAGACGCGGTTGCTTATCGCATCCGTGTCCTCCAAGCGATTTGATTTGAGAAATTCACAATAAAAATAATCACATTAATTTTACCTAACTCCATTTTCTCAACAGCAATCAACCATCACATTTTAGGACGAGGAGGCTTAACGCATCCTCACACACTTTAGACACGACTGGACTCAAATCTCGTCGCTCTCAACTAGTTATAAAGTAATAGAATGCATGATAATTTAATTATTGTTGACTTGACCTTGCAAGGTCGGCTGTTGTTAATCTGTGAAAACGGCGATAGAGTAATATCTGCTTTGGCTAGATAGTGATATGTCGTTGACAAATGTTTTGTGTGGCCTTATTCTCGTGCGTTGGGTTTCCTTTTGCATTCTGCTTATTTTTTACTTGCCTGTGGAATGACATTGACTGCATCGACACACTTCTGACGTTTCAGATATGCAAGATGCGCTTAACTAGCGATGTTCAACAATTTGATACTTTTAAGTTTAGTTTTAGTCAAGTTCGCCAGCAAGTCTCTGACGCAATATGAACGCATCATATTTTATGTTGAATATTTTAATTGAGTGTGTTTGCAATTAAATGCTACTCTCTTTATTGCAGAAACGAACAAGGTTTCTGGTCTGGTCAAGGAAGTTCAGTCATTGATGCCTGAATCTAAGAAAATTCTATCTTCCGCAGTGCCAGACTCTTTGCCTGCTAACACTCAGGCGTCTCCTTCAGTGAAGAAAACACAGCCTACTTCTCATCCAAAAACACCTGAAGCTCACGGCTTTGAGAAGTTATTTGCTTCCATCCAATTATCAGAAACAAGTGAAATGGCTAAGAGCGTATCAAAAGATCACCAGTCGTCATTGCTTGGGGCTTCAACTAAACCCTGTACCACATCGCAATATGATGATTCAGCCATAGCCATATTTGGAAGACCATCCATCAATGAAATTTTGTGTCTCAAATGCGCCACCTGCGGCAAGCCAGCCAGCATCATGAAGTTCTGCTCTCAATGCAGAGTCGCGTGTTACTGCAGCGTACCGTGCCAGGCCACGGCGTGGATCACTCATCGGTTGGAGTGCTCGATGCCGGGAACCTTCGACGTCACACAAAAGCTGGACGAAGATCTCGCCGCTAAGTCTAAATCTGTTCCGGAACCTTCGTCCAAATGCAATGAATGTACGCCTGGCGAATCAAGTGTGAGAGGAACTGGTTTAGAGAGTTCTTTTGTCATGGGGCAGACGCTTGTGGAAAGTCGGGTGTGTCAGGCGTGCGGGAGAAAAGATGGACAAGCGCAGTTGAAGCTGTGCACAGGATGTAAGGCGGTGTATTATTGCAGTGTGGCGTGTCAAAGGATGGACAGGCCACAGCATCGAGCGAAATGTGTGCAAAAGTAGATAATATGGTCAATAGTGTATCCTGCTTAGTTGAAAGTCATACTAACACCACCGCGTTACATTGCAAGAAATTACTTTAGAAGCTGATGTTTACTTTTTTTTCAATTTTGTTTATATTAATTTTTCGTTAATGTTGAATGAAGTAAAAGAATTAGTTAAGAATCAATACATTCTGTTTTCAACTTTTCACTAATAGTTGCACACAAGTTAAAATATAATATTTGTGTGTATGATGAAAGGTGATCACGATGATAAAAAACGTTTTTTTTGAGAAGTCTGCTTCAATTCTTCCCGAGAATGTAATTTGATCAATTTTTTGTTCTAGGGTGGGTATTTAAGCAAATTGTTATATAATATGCAGGGGTAGTCTCGCCCGGTGATACCGGCGCTATAATGCTTTATAAGAGGTCGGTGGGTGACGGAATGATGACCTCTTTGGCGTTATCATTTCTGTATGTGAACCGGCGTGCATGACAAAATAATAATTTTAAAACATAGGCCTAAGCAAATTTAGGTTCGTGGCCCCACTGGGCCTAGATCAAAATCAAAAGATATCTGACTCGTTATTTTAGTTTTAGGCCCATTAGTTCTGCTCCCGACAAGCGTGAATCGGAAAAGAAACGTGCTGATATGCCTAGTCAATTTTAATAAATAACATTCGTCAGATCGATACCGACCCTAATCTCAACATGCCATCGTCCAAATAGCACTCGTTTCGAAAATCTGAACCGAAACCCAAGATTTTCGATTTCGCCTCGTTGACATTGATCTTACGACGGTGTCCGATAAACGCAACGATACAGGTAGGCTACAGGCTATACCAGCTATGTCGGCCCAGGTAGGCCAGGTCATGTGCTTGCTAAACTAGCTACATTGTAGCTGCGCAATTTGCACCAGGCTACTTCAGAGGCGTTGTTGAGGGGTGTCTACGCAATACGTTGCGATTCAGCGAACTGGTAACAATAATTATTGTTTCAAATTCCGAAGCTTTTCCTTTGCCTTTCGTTAAATTAATTGGATGCTGGGCGCCCAATGGGCCTGACCATGACCCTAGGACATATTTAAGCCTAGTAGGCTAATTAGGCTTCTAGGCCGATGCGTAGACTGTTACTGCATAGATAGCCCTATAGAAGGTCTACAATACTTCAAAATCTTGTAAAAATGATCTGCCGTGATAGTTGAAGTTAAGGGAATGATACAAAATACAACTCTGCTTCATCTTTACAAGATATATTCTCATGAGCCTATATAGGCCTATTTAATTTCATATTTGGAAGAAGTATCTCGGCCTAAGCTTGATTGATTTGTGGACTAAGAATTTTCGTCCTAAAATCCTATCTTCCAAAGTGCGACGCGGCGGGTTAGTCTGCCAGTCTGTTGGCCTGCAATGGACGCCAAGGTTTTCGCAGGTCAAAGCACACTCCTTATTTCATGCTAGTAGCCGAACAAAATGTGATTGTCAAATATTTCTGTCACGCATGACACCAGTGGTTGAAGTGTTAAACAGCATTCTAAACCTGGGGCCTCATTCAGGAAGCTATCTTATGACAATCTTAGTCTTAATATTTCTTAAGAGAATCTTAGGAAAGTCTTATCTCTTATACTGGAAACTGCTCACGGTCGCGCGCGAACAGAATAATGACGTCAGAGCGGTCGTCGAATGGGTTTTATTTGTTTTAAATTTGAGTTACAGAATTTAAGATAATCTTACGAAGTGTACGTGAACGAGGCCCCTGGACAGCAGCTGTCTGATTAGTGTTTGGGTTTGTCATTTGCGTTTTAACCGAATCATTGTCAATTCGTCATAGACGTCGTCCAGCCTTCAAGATACTGCTTCTATAAATGCGTTTAGACTTAGATGATATTCAAATATTACATGCCAATTATTTATAGACCGATTATCGGAATATGTAGAGTATAATTAATGGAATTCTTTCAACTTTCGGTTTTGATTTCTTTGTTTTGGATTTCTCTTGTTATGTTTTTGGTTTTTCTGAAAGTTGTTTTTTTCCGCAAGTCCGGGTGCTGGTATATTTCCATGAAAGGAAAGGCACTTTTTGGTCATTTGAAAGCGAATGCCCCTAAAAATTACGAAATAGCGCTGATGAGCAAACTACATACATTATAGGCCACTTAACAATACGCCCTTTGTGTCAAATACAACTTGATACAAGTAACATGATAGACACGTCAGTGGACTGACAGCCTCAGTGGAGTATCCGTAGTATTTAGCCAGTGGACTGATAGCCTATCGTATATATGTTTTTAATGTCTTATATGGTAACAATGTTTTTATCTTTATTGAGGTCTTAATCTTTATCTAGGAAAGTCAGAATGGAGCTGTGAATTAAGCGCTGGTTACGATCATGAAAGTTGAGCGACATTGAGCGCGGTTAGTGAGTGGATGGGTGACACGCCGCGAGTTCCAATCTCGTTCTGGTCGAGGGTTGACCAGCTGCGTTCCTAGCCTGTTGGTGCATAATGTCAATATTCTCTATATTGCATATCCTATTAACCGGCTGAAGGGATAATAGGAAGGGTTTCAGTCAGCACGCCAGAATATAAAAAAAATTTAAATGATTCACGACGCTGGCTGCCTATGGCGCTTGAAATAAAAAGACTACGTATGGCATTGGATTTACACTATCTTCAAAACGAGAGCTGGCGTTGCTGTACTGAAGTCCAGACCTTGTCCCTGTGACTGTAAACACCTGCGACAGTCGATTAACCCAGGGGTTTACAGCCTGTGTTCCGCGGAAGACTGGTGTTTCGCCAGCAAACAAAAGAAAAATGTTAATTTTGATGCCAGCATTTATTAAAACTTGTTCACAGTTAGTCTCGAGGCCAAAAAAGTTTCAGAGTGACTAATCCACTGAAATCCAACTAATCAAGTAACAGTCTTAGTGATCTCGGGGTCAAGGTCTAGTCAGTCACCAGAGGCCTCATTCACATACATTTCGTAAGATTGTCTTAAAGTTTATCCTAACTGAAATTTAAAACAAATAGAAATCATTTGGCGACCGTCGTGACGTCATCATTTGGTTCGCGCGCGACAGTGCGGAGTTTCCAATAAAAAAGATAAGATTTTCCTAAGATTCTCTTATGACAATCTTAAGACTAAGATTGTCATATGATCGCTTCCTGAATGAGGCCCCAGCTTAGTCCTTGTAACCAGCGACTAGGGGCCTATATATTCTGGGCTACGTACCTATGAGTATCAATGTATAAAAGATACATGACAAATATATTCTAAGCAGCAGCCTCACGATATGAATATAGACAATAGGTACTATATCATGTGAGCAATGTATAATATGTTTTGTTGCACCCTTACGGTACATTTTCTTGTACAGTAAAATGATGTCGTCTGAAAAGCTAGCAATGGAGCTTCTGCACAGCAGTTGGCTGCCGACTGTGCGTCTTGCCCCTGATCTCTTCTACGCATTCGGAAACACGCAGACGGAGGACCTACTGAAGAATTACATTCTCGCTGAAGATGTGGACGTTCTATTGCTCGGAGTGGGCGATATTCGACACATTCTCAAGACCGTGGGAGGTTTTAACGAACGAGCCAAGTTCAGCAAGCCTCCAAAAACTGCAAGATTTGTTGTCAATGATGTTGATGTTTCTATTATCGCTCGGGACATATTGCTGTTGGCGATCGTTGATGAAATTGATCCCAACAAATCTGGCGAGATCGATTTTCTTTGGGACGTTTGGTACAACAGGTCGCTTTTAAAAGAGCATCATCAAAGACTCACTAAATTATTGACAAGACTAACGAACGATAGTGTTGATGATGATCATATATGGAAATATGGTAATGATGCTTCACGACTTGCAGTGAAAATGGTTCTTGAGACATGGTTAAAGAGCAAAGAGTTGCACAGTAGCTCCAGTGAGTCTGAATCGAGTACGACCCTTTCGTCACTTTACCTCTATGTAGACTCCGCAGAGTCTCTTTTGTTAAATGAAGAATCACACAAGGATTATTTTGATGAATGGCAGGGCTATAAATCATCCAAGTCCGTCAGAGGCGTGTCTCTATCAAAAGCGAAAAGTAGTGGAAGGCTGCTTGTCAACCAAACTATGACTCGACCTATGGAAGATCGTTCCGGATGCGCCTATGATATCGAACCCTGGTTCTCATACTTTCCGATGGAGCGGTGAGCTTGAAGTTATTGACACAAGTAATAGTACCGGTAATTTAAAGGTATAGCAACTGGCCTGGTGTACCGTGTGTTTGCCTACCATATACCAGTCCTGGTATATAGTAGGACTTACTAATAGGTAGGCCTACAGTGGGATCTATTACCAGATCTATAATTGTCATACATGTAGGCTTGATGTAGGTGTAGGTCTCAAAATTTGCGAAAAACTCAGAATTTGTTCTATATATTTCAAATACTACATTGCTGTGATTTTCAATTAAGCTGTACATTTGTGCTATTTTGTTACTTTGGTCACAGTTTCTGAAGGCAGTTGAATTTTTGAAGGCCTTCGAAAAACGCACTTGCTAAACTGCAGAGTTGACTTCTGAGCGTGCATGTAGGCTTATCGGTCAATATTGTTGTTGTTTCAGCGAATTTCTTGCTAAACATCCTACAATGTATGGAGCGTGCATCAGTGTACTCCAAACCACGCTTCAGCACTACAAAGCGGCGCTTAAAAAAACTAAGGTAAATTGGCAAACACTAGATCGGCCAACAGAAGGACTCGACAATACAAAAAATAGATCCTGCCCAAAAATTTGATATAAGAGAGTCTCAAACCGACATAATTTCTGTTTATTATCGAAGGGTCTCTGTGAGGTATCGAAGCGCCAAAAAAGTCTGTCATTGGGAGTTTTTCGAATGTCGTTCAAGCATGTATATTTAGCGAAGATGGTATTCCGAGGGATGCTTAAATCGAAAGTGATAAGGGCATATATATGTCTGACATATTCCATGATGTAAAATGATGGAAGGGGTGGATAGGGCCTGAATCTCAAATTTTTTGCATTCGCGTGTTCCGGCTTTCAACATAAGTACTTCTGAATGTTCATCTACGGAATTGCTACAGAAGTGTTGCACAACATCACCTTTTAGTCTGTGATATCAACTCACCGCAGGAAAGAATTTTGCAAAAATTTAAGATCTAGAAATAATTGAAGGATGAGGCAGCGAAAGGGGAGTTTCAACGGGAGTTTTAGCTTAACGTTGAGTGTGTGGGACAAGGTCGCATTCGAGCGGACATCGATGAGAATGTTGAGACGGTGCAGGTGGATGAGTGGTGTGTCATTGAAGAAGAGAAAGTGTAGTGCCGATCCGAGAGCTAGAATAGGGTTGCAGGCTGTGGGGGAGATGGTAAGAAGGATAACCGACCGAGATGGCTGAGGAATGTTATGAGAAAGAACATAATTGGGTGCAGAAATGTATGGATTATGAGAGAGGTGAAAAAAGGCATATAGGTCCTAGGGAGATCGAAAACGATGTGGAAAGACGCTCATTGTGTAATATTTAAATCATTTTAAATGTGACAATTTTGTGGTTTATTTCTTGGATATCGGCAGTTACCACAATCGGCATTACTAGAAGTAAGCTATTGACCGGTAGTAAATCGGTAGTAAATTTTCTTTAGGTGGTAGCATGTTAAATTAATCAACATTACTAAGCTACCTGGTTAAATGAGTATCAGTCATGCAGAACTAAAAGATGATAAAAACTATAGAATTAACAGTTTAGTTAATTTTATTTTCAATAGACATCCATACCATTTTTTTATAGGAAATATGAATAATGTAGCATATTCATTCAGATCACATTTGCTCCAATTCGAATTGACTAAAAGCTATTTTAAACTGAATGAAAATAAAAACACCTGACAGTTTCATGACGTGTGTATGAATATGAAAGCTAATTTGCTGTTGATTTCGATCAGGTTACAATGACAATCTGGATCGACGACGCCTTGACATTCTGTCACGTTCGACTTCCCTCGGACGCCAAGTTTGATCTGATAAATGCGAGCAACCTGGCTGATTATCTTAAGCTGGTCAACGTTCTATTGGCCTGCGTACCCAGATTAAAGAAGTAAATTTGTTTTTCTTTTCATTTCTTAATTTTTTTGTGTTTGCCACCAAATAGACTTTATTTTGCTATTAAATCTGTTTTTGAAAAATGATCAGTGAGCATACATCTAGCCTACATGTTGAGTAGAATAGCACAGTGTTTTCTGCTTATACATTATGATATTGATCATATACTTCTATATTTTCAAGCAAGGATGTTCGTCCCTATGTTTGTAGGTGCACCTGGGGCCTGTTTCTCAAAATATCTTACTCAAATTTTCGTCTTAAGAAGTTCTTAAGAAAATCTTAAGCAATTTTGGCCTTTGTGTTTGAAACTCCGCACCGCCACGGGGCCACTCTTGGAACAAAAGTTCTGAGAAGCAGGCCCCTGTTTAAAAAATCTTTAACGTTTTTATTTCGACATTAATTTAGAATTTATGTGCCATTGCAATAAATTTACTATAAAAATCCTCTTGCATTGCTCTAAAATTAGCTTATGTTTAGTACTTGATTTCTGTAAATATTACAAATGCGTAACTTTGGCAGTCTCTGCATCGATTACACTAGATTTGCATCATTCAGATTTCGATTTGCTATTCATTAATCAGCATACTCATCGTTCTAAAATTTTTTGTCATTGCAGTCAAGTGCAACCCAAAATGGCGACATTGACATGAAGATTCGCTCTGATTGGCTCCGATCTGATCGTGATGGATAAGCCCCTGTGCCCATGGCCCGCCCCAGTGTCTTTGAGACGACGCTGGGTTAGGAGGGAGCTGATGCAAGGGTGGTAGAGTGGAAGGGGAGCTCAGTGGGCTGGGGAGGAGGCGACAGTTATTTTCCCCTTAATATGACCCTGGAACATTTCCTTTATGTCAAATTATAACCACGGGGAGCAAAGATTTCCAGTTGCTGCGTGCACCCTTGGCAAAGATGGTCTAAAATCGTCAGCCCCTTGCAAATAATCATCCATTTAGAGTAGAGTGCAGTAGTGAAGTTGAGGTTGAAGTTATTCGTATTGATTTTCAAGCTTCTCATGCTGTCCCGTTGTCCCCGTTGGGTCGGGGCATGCACAGATTTCTTTTATCGGTGACTGCAAATGCCCTACCCCTGCTTTGTCGGGAAATGAGGCCACTAAACCGCGAGTGTGTGTGTGCGTGTATTGCAGTCAAGATTCGGTGCTGACTACCGAGATTTTTCGCTGGAGCTACGGGTACACTGATCTCGAGCCCTACATCCACGCGCACCTGGGCTGTCATCCGCTGCTCTTCCCAACCATGTTCGGCGTTAGACTGGCAGAAGACTTTGACTTGGGAACGCGGTGTGTGGTTACGATGGCAATCCTATTTTAGTTACTCTTGTGTAATTCAATCGAATATAGGCTCTATTTGATGACGAAGCGTTCTGGCTTCGATAGAGAGAATGAAACTAACAATTGTTATTCTTTTAGTTCGATTTATTGAGTCCGCAATAACGTTATGGTCGTTGATATAGACTTCTAACCCACTATTATTATTTTATGTATTGATCTTTATTATTTTAATTAGTTTAATTTCTTGTGGGCTATCTCATCATGTGTACCAGACATAAAATTCTGTGTCACGGATATGACATTATACTGTCCAGCAGCCCTGCCCCTGCTGCCACCATTGGGCAGGTTGGACGTCAGTAAGGCCATCCGACCTGTAAAAAAATGTTTCATAAGACAGCCATGGATACCCACAAATGGAAAGCCCGTATGCCCATGGCCCTCCCGGTGTCTTTGAGACAACGCTATGTTCGGGGGAACTGCTGGGTGGTAGGGTGGAGGGGGAGAGCAGTGAGCTGGGAGATGGTGACAGATATTTACCCCTTGTAACTCTGGACCGATTGCATCGTCATCATTGCATAATTAGACTAATTTTTGGGTCAATCGTTTCCTCCTCCGGAAAGCGCCTCATGTTGCCCCCGGTCAGGTCAGAGCATGCTGCATCAGCCTGGTACCTGTGCGTGTGTGCGTGCGTGTGCGTGTGCGTGTGTGCGTGCGTGTGTGCGTGCGTGCGTGTGCGTGCGTGTGTGCGTGCGTGTGTGCGTGCGTGCGTGCGTGCGTGTGTGCGTGCGTGTGCGTGCGTGTGTGCGTGCGTGTGTGC
>JAQIWG010008659.1:0-11253 GCA_034695025.1 Chamaedrilus cognettii | reverse complement strand
TGAATTGCAACTTATACATGAAAATTAAACAATATTTGCTCGCTGTGTGACTGTGTGACTCCTCGATTACTTCTCGCATTCAATAATGGATCAATTAAACCTATGAACACACATCATCCTACATAATCACGGCTAGTTTTTATGCATGCATATGTGACAGACAAAGATTTGTGAATTATTGCTTTACCATACAGCGTATATTGTAACAGTTTTTGAATTTAACCAAAAGTTGACGACCATTGTCATGAAAACGATTTCCTTAACTGAGTTTCATGCATGGATTGTTCCTTCACTGGGTTTCATGAAACCCAGTGCAAAATCAATGAAAAATATGCATGATTGAAAGAGACCCTTAGCAGTGATAGCGGTGTCTATTGCGGCAATCAGGCCAGAATATATCAGGATTCGCGCCGCAGTTTGAAAATGAGTTCGATTCCTTTTGGCAAATCAAACCCAAATTTGATTTGCAATGTTTACGAATCAAAATTGTCGTATCAAGATAGTTAAGGTTCAATAAACCGACGAGTGGTAACATTGATTTGACTTTCAGTCAAGTGCTTCTCTATCAGAAACCAATCGACGTACTGTACTCACTGTACGAAATAACGAGACACTATAGGCCTAATTATGGCGTGCTATTAATTATAGCATTTAAAATAAATAATGAATACAGGCAGCGTTCGTGTATTGGAGAACTTTTTGCAAACAATCCTTTCATATACGCTGTTGCAATTGCTACAGCGTTCATGTATACTATTTGCATAAAAACCATAGTACATTTACGTATAAATTTCTTGCTGGGGTACCCGGCGATGGTCGGGGCTAAAAGAGCTGTCAGTGGCATCATGCCATCATTGTCTAATGATGGGTGTCAAAAGCGCCAGAGTGTCTTGAAAGGAGACTCAGAGTGTCGAACAGGTCCCTCGGGGCCCCAAAGAGGCACCAGAAGAAGGGCAACAGTGCCCCGAACTGGCACCAGGGGGCCTGGCTGGTAGGGGCACCAGGAGCACTGGACCCCATTCCATTTGGCGTCGACGGCCCCTTCGACGTCGAGACGGCTCCCCTCACCTGCAACGTGAAGAGCATCTGAGTCTATTTGTCTGAATTTTTTGGACGGCCCCTCATTTCGACGGCCCCTCGGCAAGCTCTTTTGAGCTATCACCAACATCGTGGGAAGCATGTGGGCGGTTATTTCCCAATTTAGTATATGGCCGGGAGGGCCCCCGAAGGCTCCCGTGGGGCTGTAAACCCCCCTATGACCTGAGATGGGACAATTGTGACCGACCTGCGCAAATTTCGTGTCGATATCACACACCTACACACATACACACACACACGCACACGGACGGAAAGACGGAAATATGGAAATCCTTGTGTGATTTTTTCGACCTCCCCGGCTAGAATTTGTGATACTAAATTTTACTGGCCTGGATTATTTATGAGAAAATAAATATCTTTAGTTCTGTTACCTAAGAAGGTTATCTATTTGAGTAAATCCAAAGAAACTCAGTTACAACAGACACAAATATAGCTGCAATTATTAGCACAAAGGCTTGATGAAAAGGACACAAAGCATAGCGATAGTGAACTTAAAGGTATGTGAGGGATGAGGGTGGATTCGGCACAAATTTCACAAACTGGTTTCCCTATAAAAATACACGGCTTCGCTATTAAACTGCGCAGGAAGGAAGTTCTCAAAGTTCAACCGGAAGCTGCTAATTTACAGTTCCCCACAGCTTCGCGGATCTAGACTGTAAGCTATGTCATTGACCTACAAAATAGAGAGGGGTTTGCCTCCGCTGGAAGGCAACTCCCTGACACCCCACTATTTTTCAATTCTTTACATAGTCTTTGAACCTATGGAAATAATTATGTGACGCAATAAACAATGACGTCATTAGGACGACGTCATGTAATACACTTGACATCAGTAAACTATGACGTCAACATCGTGATATCATGCAATATACATGTGAACAAGTGTTGTTCCTTAAGTGAAGGTACACAATTAAATTATCAGACGCGTCTAAAAACATCTATCAAATCGTACGGAGGAAAAATAAATGCATATACTCAAAGCGATTACATCTTAACAGGCATTGCACTAAAAATCAATGTCCTTTGTATAGAGATATAGTCCAAACATTTGACCAACCTAAAACATTTCTTTTATGCTTAATCTACATGTGTTCACAAACAAAACAAAACCTTCAACTAATTTCAACAAAATCAATAGTAGCAATCTTTGGTACTAAAGAATCGGGCCGAAGTCAAAGATTATTATTCAAGCAGCTGCTAACGAATAGAACATTACGATTATATAGCATTAGTGTCTAGAATTTAACACTAAAATCGTATTCTAGTCAAATTAGCTTCCTTGAAAATTATTCATCTCCATCCGAAAGATATCTCATTAACGTCATTTCTACGCAGTTTTGTAACTTTTAGTAAGATATCAGCTAGAGCAGTTTCAAAAATAATCGCAGCATTAGTGTAGAAAATTCACCGCGCCGGCCTCGAGAATACAGAGGGACGGTTCGACGCGACCCTCTAAATTCGACACGGAATCTCTTACAATGTTCCGCGGGGATATCCGGTACAGTGGACGACCTCATGTTACCAACCCCCGGGTGTTGGGAGGTCGCTTCCTTTGGGGGATACGACAAATAGCTCCTCCCATCCCTTTGTTCATTCCTCACAGGCCTATCTTCTATGAGAACTGACCAAGGGAGTGATCCCTCATGGATTGGAAATAGTTTGTACCGCACTCTAGCGTCATCTGAAGGGAACCTTCTCCCATCTGCAAAATCAAAAAACTGTCTTGTGGTAATCATTGGACATGAAATGGTGCGGCCTCTGCGACCGAGCATCCACACATTTGGGGTCGGAGATCACCGGATTGGCTGGTTAACTCTTTGTCACAACAGTGGTCATATTCTGATAAGAAATGCCAGCGAGAATGTTCACGGGGTGATTGGACGGAGAGATGCTAGAAGTGGAATCACAAAAGCGTGCTTCCCAGTCCGAGTTAGGCTCGGCTGGCGACTCTCCTGTCAAACTCCTCTGGAACATGCAACTTTCCGATGGAATGGTTTAATTCGTCCATTTCACTTCTCGTGTGGAGTTCACTAGGATATCTGGAGGCGTCCACGACAGGGCTAGAGATCCAAGGATGAGAGTGGGTGACACAGAAGGAGAATATGTGCCATTATGTGGGAGGGATTCGAATAGTACGGGCGACCGACTTCCCCTCAAAGAAGATTGCCAAAATGACATACTCTTCGCGGTTCACTTTTGTTGAGAAAGTGAACCGGGAGTGAGCCGCGGCTCAATTTTGTAGAGAAAGTGAATCAGGAGCGAGCCGCGGTTCACTTTGTGGAGAAAGTGAACCGGGAGTGAACAGCGGTTCACTTTTGTGGAGAAAGTGAACCGGGAGTGAGCCGCGGTTCACTTTGTGGAGAAAGTGAACCGGGAGTGAACCGCTTTCCACTTCTCGTGGACATGTGCTTCCTTCAGCAATCCCGATCACGGCGAGGCGAGGGCAGTTCTTCCTTTACGATTCCGACGTCCCCGAATACAGCGAAGGAAAGTGGGGGAAGTGGCAGCACTACACAATGCCGGGGGAAATGCATTATTGGGTTTTTGTCAGTTACGGCCTACCCTTTAACACTACACAAGTCGAATTGACCAATTTCAGCTTAATTTTTACCTAACTTTAACTGGATAGTGCGCGGGGGTGTGAGGGGGTGTTCTGGAGGGGAAGTGGTGATAGAACGAGTCAGTTTAGTGATCTTCGGGGCGCGCTGTACAATGTGCTGCAACAGGTTGTGGTCCGTAAAGAGATCGATGTGGCTGCCGTAAATCAGTACATCAAACTTGTTGAGTGCTGCTGTCACTGCGTGTGCTTCTTTTTCAATTCTCGCTAAATTACGCTGTGCTGGAGTCAGCTTGGCAGAATAAAATGCGATTGGTCGAGTGTTCGCAGCGTCGTCCTTCTGGTTCAAGCAGGCGCCCACAGCACAATCGCTGGCATCAGTCTCTAAGATGAACGGACGATCATACTTTGGAGAATTGGGTTTTCTTCGAAGTATGATCGTCCGTTCATGATCGTGTTAGTCAAGCACTGCTTGAGCGCTTCAAACGCTTTCTGCTGAACATCGTTGAATTTGAAGCAAAAAGCGCTTTTCTGTTTCGTCAACTCTGTCAATGGATACGCGATCTCAGAAAACTTCGGAATCATCGCAGAATGGTAGGAACACATTCCGAGAAACGACTTCAGTAATTTCTTGGTGTTCTGCTCTGAAATCTTAATTATCGCCTCAGTTTTGGATTGGATGACCTGGATTTTTCTAGAACCTACACGGTATCTGACGAATTCGATTTCAGGTTTACCGAATTCACACTTCTTCAATTTCAGCATCAATCCTGCACGTTCAGAATCATGCAAAACCTTGTCAAAATTGAGCAGGTGTTCATCCCATCCTATCGTGTGCAGAACAGGTGTGATCATTCATGTATGATCGTGCATACGTGTCGTGTTTACGCAACAAAGCATCGATCATTTTCTGATGCATATATATTACCATGTATATTTCCCATAGATTGAGACCGAATGGGTGAAAATTCCAAGTATAGAGACCTCTGTGAGTTGTTCATATATCCGAAGTCAACGGCGAGTCGTATGGACTTAGCCAGCTTTCTATACAAACGATGGGGTGAGCGTAGGGGCTCGTCGACCCTTGGATGATCCCTTCAGCCAACAGCTCGTCTGTCGATCAACTTTACTTCTCAGTTTTTCTGGGATGCGGTATGCGCGCATAGCTCTTGGCTTGAAGCCCTCGACGAGATCTATGCGGCGTTCTACACCTGGCATTGTATTCTTGCCAGACCTGTCGAGCCCTCGATGAGATCTATGCGGTGTTCTACACCTGGCATTGTATTCTTGCCAGGCCTGTCGATGAAAACTTTTTCATGTTTTTGCAACACGCTTTGTAGCTTGTTTCTCTGCGTTTCACTCAAATGATCCAATTCTAATGACTTAAACTTGTCGTCCAAATTCTTCTTCACAATCTGACTACTGGGATAGTAGTCTATGTTGTCAAACTCATTGTCAGACTCAAAGACTACTCCAACTGACTGGACTCAAATGTTAAATTTTCTCTAATGATTTGCGTGGAAGGTGCGAAGGTTTCCATCTTCCATTATCACTCAATAGACATTGTTGGAAAGTCTCTGATTGATTACTTTAAATGAATAACTGAACCACATACAATAAGCCAAGTCCATGAAATTTTTATGCTACTAACTTGATTGTACTAGTATATATTATATACTATATATATTTTTTATTATACTAACATTGCTTCATAGCTCTGCTAATTGTCGTTGAATTTCACCCAGCGGTTTATAACATACATCCAGTTAAAATTGATCATCAAAAAACACATCTATCAGGCTGGGCAACTGCTTAATTGCCGTTTGCACCTCTTGTGCAAGCCAATAATTTGTTCACGCTGCTGCATATCTTTGTGATAAGTTCATTAAGTTCAAATTTGTTCAACTTTTTTGTTATTCCATGCTTCAGGTGTTTGACATTGATTTCTTTCTGATGCGTTTCGTAACAACCACCATGCTGCTAAATTTTGATAATTGACTTCTTTTTTGATAATTGACCACTTTGACGCCCAGTGCTTTGTGTCATTCTTCTTTTACACCACGTTCTTCGATCGTTTCACGTGCATGTTGGAACCAAATCATATTTAAACATGAGGTGTACATTCCTGGATTGCTAACAATTATTAAATTGGATTATAAAAGAGATCGTTACCACACAGTTGTTGATGCAAATAACAACTAAGCTGTTTCCCAGCTTGGTTGATGCGTTTTTTTGTAGGTCAACTTTGATTACTCGTATCTTCTTAACCGCTGGATGAAAGTCAACGAAAATTGACATAAATATGAGCTATAGTCTAAGTTAATGTGGTACTAATTTTAATGACAACGCTTATTGCGTTCCGTAATAATTGAAGAAATTCATTGGGTCCTTTACTTTTGAGCCACGGTGTAGATGTAGAGGACGGTCTTGCCACAGACGAATTGCAGACTTGCCATTGGCCAGCCATTCAGTGCAGTCTAATGACTACGTCATCGCTGAGAGAACAAGAAAGATTTTTAATTCACAAGCCTGCGTCTATACATGTTGTGGATGCGTCGTTGAAGTCTATATTTTGCTTGGCCATGGGTTGTTTGGTGTCAGAAGTGAGGTGTTGGGTGTTGGGGCCGGGGTGGTGGGGAAGGGGTAAGTTGTAATTAATACTTCATATTCAAAGAGCAAGCCGCAAATCCTTAATTTTCAAAGAACACCGAAGCAAATGCTTTATTTTCAAAGAGCAGGGAGGGCCGTAGAGGTGCCAAATAATTCGCAGCACATCTGGACAGTATTTTGACTTCGAGGCGTTCAGTCATAATCCCTCAGATGGTAGCCTCGCACCATTGGCTTATCAGCCAAGCACATAAACCAAATGTCTTAATCTGCGATCTTAACTAAATGTCTTAAACTGAGCAGGATTAGCCTACCATTGCTAGAAGCCAAGTTTGAACTTTCATTGTTTATACTTTTAATCGTTTACTTTCACTGTTAATACACCCTGTTCTGATGAAAATGATAACACTTTGAACTTGTCATAACTCGGTCAAAAGTTTTCAGAGTGGTCTGAAATTTTAAACACAACCGTAGCGATATCTACACCAATCTGGATATTTGTAGAGAAATGCGAGTAATTTTGACAACATTATGGCTGTTTAAAACAAAATTCCGAAAAAGTTTCCAACATTAGTTGTTGCGTATTCTGTGCCTACTGTCAAGTCACAACCAGGCAATACAGAAATTTAATCACAGCTGATGTTCATAGTGTTCTCCTTGTAAGCATGCACATGACAGAAAATGGGTGTCAGGGATGTGCATGATTGTTGGTCGATGAAGTTTATATATAGATTTACAAGTTTTTATTTGGATTCACTGCATCGTTGAACTGTATTGTGTAGTAATGGGCTGCTTGGTATGGAGAGGTTAAAGTTCATACGAGTGTTCAGGTGTGCAGTAGTGACAGTAGCGAAGTCAGACACGTGAGAACTTGTTGAGTGTAGATGTGTGTGGTCTCATGTTTGATGTAGAAGGTTCTTGCTAAATGCCGGGTCGTTACTCAGGTTGCAGAACAACAGTACTGAGGATGTGTGAGTCGTGTAACTCTTTAGTTTGGTGACAAAACTGTTGAGGTTTGTGAGCGGTGTACAGCTCTGTAGTTTGGTAGTGGAACTCTTTTTGGAACAAGTTTAGTGAATGTCTTGACTCTGCTTTTCCTTTAGATACTGTGTTGGACTCATGTGGCTGCAACTCAGTTTAATTAAGTAGGGGTTATTGTTTCTTTCTTGTATACTGTACTATATAGTATTGGCTCTAAATAATGAAGCTCATTATTGATACTTACAAAGGATTCATAGTGAAAGTGTTTAAAAGGGTAAATTGTCATGGCACCTAATTAGCTAACCTGGGGTAATACACAACGAGAAACAGAGAATAAAAGAGTGTAACTAAAAAACTAAAATTTTGGAGCTACATCACAACGGGAACCCCACAATTTGACGACTTGTTCTTTGATTTTGTAATCAAACAGCTACCACTTTTCAAGCAGATGAGTCGTCGGGTGATTAACGTCACGCAGGCCAGTATGAAAAACATGCTCCTCCAGTAGAGGTGTAGACTCTGCACTCCATATCTGAGGATCACGCCGATAGAACCACCATGTCTTCTGTCATGTGTGCGCGAACAAGGAGGACACAATGAACATCAGTTATGACTGAATTTGCGGACAACTTGGTCGTCACTTGACTGTAAGGGCACAATACAAAGCAACTAATGGTGAAAACAATTTTTTGTTTTGTTTGGAACAGCCATCAATTTGGCAAAATTGCTTGAATTTCTCTACAAATTTTCAAGTTGTTATAGATATGGCTACAATTGCTGTTTATAAAATATCAGACCGATCTGATAACTTGTAACCGAGTAATGACAAGTTTAAAGTGTTATCATTTTCATCGGAATACGGTGTATATTAAAATATCATGGGCAGAGCTTATTGTCTCCTCCTCTCCTCCTTATTCATTTGAGCAACAGCGGCTCTTGGCGAAGTCCAGTCAACAATCCCTGTCTATCGCCATTTTCATCGCCTTTCAACCCTTCATTCTCTTCTTAGTTGCTCAGCCCACATCGTCCTTGGCCGACCCCGAGGGCGCCTCCATGTAGGGTCGGTCTTCCCCCCTCCCCCCCGGATATTGAGCGCAACCCGCAAAGCATCGTGGGCCGGGAGGCCCGGCCACATTTGCTTGCGCTAGTGATCAAATGAAGTACACCGTGAGTAAAAAAAGTATGGCAGTAAACAGTAGTTGACTATTAGTTTGCGAATTGTTATCCGGTTTTCAAATTTATTCTCCACTATAAAGCGAACTAATTTAATCTAAATTCATATATTGTTTCCACAAATATTTGAAGCATGTTGTTGCAGTACACAGAAAAATGCAAATCCATTTCCTGACATACATGTAGTGTAAAAAAAGAATTCACACTGTTTTCACAAAATTGTATGCATTTCACTGAAGTTTTTGTGTTGAGAAATCGCATTTCTGATGTCACAAATGTGTGCCTGTTAGCCTACTCATTCACCAGTACAAAGCCCTTTGTCATTAATTATATAGGCCTTAATTGAATATTTTGTGATATGAAGATTGCTGCTGAAACTGTGCTGTGCTCAGGAACAACGTTCAGTCTGGTTTTCCTACGTGAAATCAACGTTTTTTAATTTTTCACCCTCCTCAGTGTATTGCGTCAACATGATTAGGTTGTTTGGGGAAACCATATATAATTTTTGTTGTATATAGGTGTATGTATGCATGTATATTGCGCTTGTAACGCACCAAAAGAATATGTCATGCAATCGGAGATGGAAAAACATCATTTGCTTGAATCGTAGGTTCGGGGCTTTCTAGGTGGCTTTCTAGCAGCGAAATTTTGGAAATCGGTTGACATTTGATTGAGCATTCGGCTTTCGGCCATGTTTTTTGACTCACGGTCCGGTGGATTTGTTTAATTACGGGACACTGTGTTACATGTACGTCTCATGATCGAATGACCATGAAGCTCAATCAATTGTGATTAATATTGTATGAAATACTTGCAAATAGTAATATATATTTTCATAATTTATGATTTTGTGGAATAAGCATTGATTTGATTTTGTTTTGGATCATTGTCATGGTATTGTGTGATGAAGAAATGCTTACGCTATTGTTGAAAACATGAGGTTCAAATATAAGTAGTAGTTGGAGATCAAGGTATAATTGAGGCATAAGGGTCTCACGCTGGTCATGCTTGAGATCCAGGCGGATCGCAGCGTGGAGGGTACTGATGCTTGATGCATGACATCAACGTGCTGTGTACATACATGTATATACAGTATTGCTCAAAAGTTTGAGCCCACCGGACAAAATCGAAGTAAACCGTTCAAGGTTAAATTTCAATTATATTTATCAGGCATCAATTACATAAAAAAAATAATTACAACGTACTTTTGAATGTCTCTGTGAATGAAATAACAACTGTGCTTAAAAGCAAACGAACAGAGTTTATAAATTGATCAATGGGCTCAAACTTTTGAGCAATACTGTATATGGCTCAAGACTGGTTGTCGTACGATGTGCGATGTTGGTACAGGTGGACCAAGGTGTTGTGTTGGTTCAGGTGGATGAAAGTGTTGTGTTGGTGCAGGTGGATGAACGTGTTGTGTTTGTGCTGGTAGATTAGGGTGCTATGTTGGTACAGGTGGATAAGCGTGTTATGTTGGTGCAAGTGGATCGAGTTGTTGTGTTGATGCAGGTGGATTAAGGTGCTGTGTTGATGTAAGAGGAATAAGGTACTGTGTTGGCGCACTTCGATGCAGGTGGATCAAAGTGTTGTATTTGTGCAGGTGGATCAAAGTGTTGTGTTGGTGCAGGTGGATCAATGTGTTGTGTTGGAACAGGTGGATTAGGTGCTGTGTTTGTACAGGTGGATCAGCGTGTTTTGTTGGTGCAGGTTTATCAATGTGTGGTGTTGGCGCAGGTGGATAAAGTTTGAGGAGGATGTTGAGGAGGGTGGCGAGCGCTTGTCTACAAGGTGTTGTGCTGGTGCAGGTGGATCAAGTTTGAGGAGGATGTGGAGGAGGGTGGCGAGCGCTGGTCCAAACCACACGTCGCCACGCTGTCGCTCCACTCGCTGTTTGAGCTGCGCAAGGGACTCTTCCTTGGCACCGTGCTGCTCGACATGGACGCCGCCAGCCTGGGCCAGATCACCGGTACGCGCTCGCGCGCAGTTCTACGTGTCTAGTGGCGCTGCCTGCACATCCTAGCGCTTAGTGAACTACCTGTGCCACCTAGCGCCTTGCGAACCAGTCTCTTTGCTAAGAATATTCCAGACAACGACATGCTGAATGTCATCTGCAACTTCATACACAAAATTTAAAATGAGGAACAGGGATGTGAAAAAGAAATTGAATTCACTGCTATTATCAGTTATCTGAATTTGACCCTTTTCCATGTTCCGCAGAGTGCCATTCAATCGCTCAGGCTTAGAATTTAGCCTAGCTAGTTCTAACGCCCTTGCATTGTCAGATTGGGTTTGCAGGGCATGGGCCAGCAGCTCGAAGCCAGCCCTATCAGAGTCTTCCGCCACTTTCCTAGTTTCTCTGACCAACGCATTCCTTAGGTCCACAGCTCTTCGTGATTGTGCTTCAGCTATTGAACCCTCTAGCTTAGCCAATTTCAAACACTCTCGCATTTTCTGTTCAGCTAGCTGCTGGGCTAGCTGCCTTGCTGTTCTGCTAGGCGCAATTGCAAGCTATGGCCCCTTTCTAAGGCCTGCTGGTTTGATAGCATCAAAGCCTGTTGAGAGTTGCTAGCTTACGCTGCTAACCGCAGATGTTGGCTACTCTCTGTCTGAAGTCTGTTGCTGCATAAGCAACAAAGCATTCTGAGAGTCCTTCTGAGCCTGTCGCTGGGCACTCTGCATTTGCTGTTGAGATTGTCGCATCATAGCTAGCATGGCAGCTAAACTATTGAATTGACCAGAGCTCCAGAGAAAGATTGACCAGGGTAGTGGCGTGGCCCTGACTAGTCTTCCCACCAGCTACTTTCCGCGCCCCCCCCCGCCGCAGGGACCTTGGG
>JAQIWG010008658.1:0-11255 GCA_034695025.1 Chamaedrilus cognettii | reverse complement strand
AAAGTGCAGCCGTGCGCCCTGCGGCACGAGGCAGCCGTGGTTGAAAGTGCAGCCGTGCGCCCTGCGGCACGAGGCAGCCGTGGTTGAAAGTGCAGCCGTGCGCCCTGCGGCACGAGGCAGTCGTGCGTGAAGTGTACAGCATTCAGTGGAGAATAAACAGTCAAGGGTCTGTTTTGTATGTCTGTAAATAGTCACACATGGAGCTATCTGTGGACAGTACTTCAAATGAATGGAGGGTTGCCAACTTACCTGGACTGCTATACAACACTTTTTGTTCCTAGAACTTTAGATTTGACTACAGAAATATTACTGTCATTGTGATGATTTTGAGGACTGCTAGAGTTAATAAAGTAGCGATCCTGTGGGCCTTATGTTAGTATGTATTTTAACTTTTTTTAATTCACCAGACACGAACGCAGAGATGATGAAACATATAAAAAGATATTTGAAAACATAGTTGCGACCTGGTAAGATTACTGAAGGCTTGCTTAAACCGGTGGGATCCATGTAAGTAATTCTATCCCATAAGCCATCATGAACAGTGTGTTGTACATAAAATACCCCTGATGAATATTGAACAGCAGTACTAACGAAAAATGGTTGATGGTTTAATTTGCTGTATTTTATCCGATTCCAAGTGGTTCTCACTATCTGCCGATTGGATACAATTTGTGTGGGGATGTTTCTGACTGGTTTCATTAGTGCTGTGTGTGTTGATGGGGGTCCAGTGTCACGCCACCGTGACATCTATCAGTGCTCAATGCACATCATCTAAACGGAGTCTGTCATGCATGCTGCCCGCTGATTGGCTGCCCCCTGCCGAGTGATTATAATCATTACCGTAAACATGCCGACCTAGGATAATTAGCTGGCTGCTGTAGAAAGTTCACTACCGTACTCAAATACTGAAATAGCCGGTACTGAAATAGCCGAGAGAACTATTGTTTTGTGCCGCCTGAGGGATGAGCACTCCTTGGCGCGGGTCTATTTTGTCCTTTTGTGTGTTAAATAAATAATCAGCCAGTTATTGTTACTATCACCTGTGATGAAGCGGTCCATCAGCTGAAGTTGAGCAAGACCTATGTTATGTATAATTGATAAATTGTTATGAGTTTATTTTTTGCATTAATCACCGGTGCTTGACATGAGAGGTGAGGAATTCAGCGGATTCACAGAAATGATTGATATTTGTTCATATTTAAAAGCCGCTGTTAGAATTGAAGCTGTTTTTTTTGTTGCACCTTGTAGGAAAGTTTTCGATTATTAGTTGTCGATGATAATTATATTGCTGTTTTATTTTTGTCTTTAGAGGAAGTGCTCTAAAATCAATCAGATTGGGCTGTGAATAATATTTGTAAGTATTTTTTTTATTCGCTTATTTATTTTATTCGTTATTTATTTTATAAATAACTAAAAATATAGGCCCTGTTGTAGATCGGAGTATGACCGAGCATGATTAGTTTAATCAAAATATAAAGGGATGATGTAGTTTTTGATTTAATATAATAGTGATGTATGCTTGTTTGCATTTGTGAAGCGTTGAGCGTTGTAACATTACATATATACAACTGACCTTGAAACACAAAATGTAAGTAGCCTACAGCTGACTTCAGTATGGCTACTGGATATGACTCTGGATATAATTGTTTTTATCAATTATATTGAATCTAAATCATCAAGTAAGTGGCTGTCAAGGACAGAAAGCAGCACATTATTCTTCATTAATTTTTACCCTGTGTACTACCTGCATCTGTTTTTACACAGCAACATTGTGACCACGGTATAACAGCATACCCAATATTGAAAACAGGAGATCGTTGGTTAGATTGGGAATTGGCAGATTGCCTCGGGCCTAACCCATTGACGCTTGGCTTACAAGACTTGATGTACTGCAGCTCTGACCTGGTTGTGAGATATAGCCTTGATCTGTTGTTGTGGAGTTGGTTTGCAGCTCCACTTGCTACCGCCTGTGTCTTCTTATTTATGGACTTTTCGATCTTGCTTTTATTTCAGTGGATAGACAGAAAACTTTGTAGCGAATTTTAATGTAGACTTGACATATGTAGAGACTACTTACTGGATTCTACCCTTGGTTTCTATTGGTTCTTTTTTCATTGCTTTAAAGAATAACATTTAATGAGTAGGTTTAGGTTTATGGTTATCTCTAGTATCATATGCAGTGTGTTATATTGATACAGGTCTTAGTGTAAATGTTGTATTCATAGTAGGCTTAATGTAAATTTCTAAAGCTTTGCTTGTGAAAATGGTCACATTATAGGAACCTCGTTATGATAGGACTATATTTGTGATGAATTTCGATTATTTATTTAAATACGTTTTAATTTGGCATGCGGTTTCTAAGCTTGCTGTATATGTATATGACTGAGTACCAGTACTTGCTGAATTATAATACATAGTATTTAAGGATTTTAACAGAAAAGTCCATTTTTATATTCATTTCTGCTTCATGCCAGGAGGAGGCTGCAATTCGTTCCTTCTACGATCCTTAAATCTGATTCGTCGACCTTCAATGATCTTTTGATCTGATTCGTCAACCTTCAATTATCCTGTGATCTGATTCGTCAACCTTAAATGATCCTGTGATCTGATTCGTCAATTTTCAATGATCCTTTTGATCCCTGGTTGGTCGCCATTCAACATCATTTGATATGATTGGTCGACCTTCGACGATCCTTTGATTCGATTTGTCGAGATTCAACTGTTCTCTTTCCTATTCATCGCTGCGCCGAGCCGCCTGAATGGGTAAGATCCTCGCCAAGTTGGAGCAGCTCTTCACCCCGGGGTTTCTCCAGCCCCCCATTGCCCCCCCTGCTCCCCCGTCAACCCCCCTCTCAGATTCAGACTCGGAAGAAACGTTCCAGTGTCGCCAGTTCATGGGGAGCATTCTCGCCAAGCTGAGGACTGGGGGGGGGCGCAAGGCCTGGTCGGGGGGGAGTCCCCCCGCCGCAGCAGGGGCGGCGGAGACTTTTGGGGGCAGGAAGTCGTGCCTCCCCGGGGGGGGCAGGGGGCTCCCGTTTGACGCACTGCCCGTGGAGTGCAAGCTGCGAGTGTTCTCCTTCCTCGACGTGTGTCAGCGAGGCTGTGCGGCACAGGTACAGGGGGGTGTATTGTGAAATATAGTTAGGAATTAATGCATTGCATTATTTATACAGTTGCTTGATGTGTGTGTACATGAACTATTGTACATTCACTCTTTCCACTTAATCTTGAAATATTTGCTGTTTAATCCACTTTGCTGAAAACTTTAAATTTGTGCACTTGGCCCTATTTCTATCTGCGTGCGCTCTGGTTGGCCACCGTTAAACAGATCTTTACCTGTGTGAGCTCTGATTGGCTGTAGGTGAACAGCGAATGGCACGAACTCATCAGATCACCCAGCCTCTGGTCGAACGTCGACCTGACCCAGATCCCAACCTACCTTGATTCGAACCAGATTGCAACGAATCGCGTACGTCGGTTGCGCCAGCGTTGCCGCGGTGGGGAGGGTCGCGAGGCGTACGACGCGCGATTGGCCGGGTATTTGGCGCGCGTGTCAGACATTGACCCCCTGGTGCACCGGCTCAGCTTCACGTACGACATTTACAGCAACCACAACAGGTGGGCTACAACAGCAGGAGTCGACCCCTGCAGATGGGGTAAAAAGGAAGTTGGTCTGCACACCAGAGTTTTCCGGGCGAATCATAAAAGACGACTTTAAACAAGGGGGTGTCCCTGAACTGTAATAGTCTCTGTTGCTACACATGGTCCATACAACACAGAACCAACAAGACAAAAACGAGACAAAGCAAGCACAAAATCAATCGCAGCAGAAATCAACACGAGCCTGTTGGCGACTTAGATTTCACTATTGTATTATGGCTGATAGATTTAGTTTGTTGTCCTATTTCGGGCTCGATAATATGTCATGCGATATAAGGTTTTATAATACCTGCAAAGTTTTCTTTTCTATGTTCAACAAGGTCCAGATTTCCATTCAGTGGCTGTTGCAAATGTTAAAATTGTCAACAGTTGTTATTCTGGTTTGATGTAGAAGCGCTCTTAATTTGAATGGTTCTATAATTGGTGTTATTGGTTTGCGAAGTCAAAATTTGACTGCTATAACAGCCACACTGCGTTTAATACACAGAAATACAGTGCTGTGAATTGAATAGCCTACATGACAGACTGTTACTCTGTAAGTTTCAAGGACTGTCCTTTGGTCGCTTTTGCATGACTTAGTTTGGTTTTGGATCCTGGCAGTAGTCAGATTTGATGTCTATAGCTAGATTTGATATCTATAACTGTTCTTGGATTGGTTTCCTTCTGGCCCGCTAGCCAAGTTGCCAATGACATGTGCCACTTGGCACCCAGTACAGAGGATAAAGGAACAATTTTGGCAGGCGATGCGTTCTGTGCTATTTTAGCCAGGAGCATGTAACTTTAGAAGGCCATAGAACTTCTGATTTATGGAGGCCGACTGAATGTAAACGGCATTTGGAATAGGCTTTATTAGACTTGAGCACTTGTAAGTGTAGGCTAAGTGGATTATGGAAAGCTACTTCAAACATCAGAGCACTGTACTTGAATTGTTAGTTGCTATGATAATTTGGAGGCATAATTTGCTCAAGTAGGCAACGTATAAAAACTGAAGGAATATCATAACAAGTATGATCACTAAATTGTATATATTCTAATCCAGGTGGTTTTTAAAATGAGGCTATTTTATTAGATTACATTGACAATTTAAAATTATGTAATCATTTACAGTAAAACAGCAAAAAAAATTACTTTATGGCTTTGTATTCTATGTTTTTAATGTTTGTAACTTTACTAGATACTCCTGTTCAATGCGCACGCGTAATGCAGCAGTGCGCTTTCCATCTAAGTATAAACGTGTGCATCATTTCCCCAGGTCTTGTGACGTTGCTTGCCATCTAGGTATAAATGCATCATTTCCCCAGATCTTGTGACGTTGCTTTTCATCTAGGTATGAATGCGTCATCATTTCCTCAGATCTTGTGATGTTGCTGTGCAGATTCCTTGACTCCCTCACCCACTTCCTGTCCTCGTCGCGCTGCGCTGACCTCAGGGCCGCTCGCCTCGTTTGGGACCGCTTCCCCTCCGACCCCCCCTCGGGGGGGGCGGACCCTTCCCCCAGCTACGCCCCCTCGAGGGTCAGCCCCGCCCCCGACGCCGCGGTGGACGTGTCAGACAGGCAGCGCGCTCGTCAGCGACACTTTGTCCAGTTCTTTCAGTCGTTTGTCGTCGTCGCGCCCAACGTCTCGACACTCGAGCTTCCGTTTGATTGGTCCGCACGAACGCTCGATGCGCTTGCGCGGCTGCCGTTGCGCCATCTTTCCCTCCGGCCGTACTTTGAGTGCCGTGCGGTGGAGCCGGAGGCGCTTGCGCGGCTGTTAGCTGGGCTCGCGCGGCTCGAGTCGTTGACGCTGGAGGCATGGACGGCGAGCGGCGCAGGGCTTGTGGCGTACAGACTTGACAGCAACTCGCTACGCAAGCTCGATCTGTCGCAGTGCCGAGGCTTCTGCTTCGACGGTATTCGGCTGCCAGCCGCGAGGGACATCCGGCTGTCGCGGCGGCCGTACTGCGGGCCTTTGGGGGCCGGGCCGGGGGGTGCCGGGCCGGGGGGGGTCGAACCCGTGCCAGCGTGTCTGTACGAACTGTTGAGGGAGGGGGCGCCGGGGCTTGTGCGTTTTAATGAGCACACACTCAGGGAGGACTGGCGGAGGGGGAGGTACGGGGAGCTAGACCGCGTGCTGAAGGGTGCGTGTCCCTGCCCCCTGCATCACCGCGGCGACGAGGGGGGCGACGACGGGGCCGCGGCAGCCGACACGGGCATTAAACTTGTTAAATCAAATAGTATTGATGACTGAGCCGATGGACGAGCTTGTTGGACAGTGATTGGGTGATGAGGACGATCGTGATATTTGTAGCAATTGTTGAGTTGTTTGTCACTGGGAGCACATCTATGTACTGCTGCGCGCTGCTTGGCACTGCACGCTGCAGTCTGAGTCGTTACATGCCTTCGCGCTGAAACCTTGTTCTAATCTGATCTATTTCTTATATTGACGAGATGAAAGAGGTTCTGGTGGTGATGCTTCATTTCCTTCGGTGGAATTGCAGAAGTAAAGTTGCAACTTGTTGGCGTTTACAATCATTCATTTGTCTGCTGAATAGGGTCTGCCTGTAATCAGTTTAAATTACTTTTGGATTTTTGGCATTCCAGCGGATGTACAGGAAACGTTATCCACATTTTCATCTGATAAGGATATATGTGAGCGCTACCGTGGCCTCTAGGTTCTGTCTCCTCAAGGCTTGTTCACATGAACATTTGCTTAAGTATATACGGTTAAAAATGCAGAGCGAAAGGGTGTATTTGTAAGGTAAGCTACCAGTCAAATAATACCTGCATTATGTGCTGCATTTATGCAGTAGCATGAATAATATCAATGGGCATTTGAGGCATTACTAGTTTCACGCTAAGTGGAAGATCACAGTTCAGATTATGTTAATTAAATTGAGCACTGATGGGGCGTTGATGCTAGATTTAAGGTGGATGCCATACGTATTTCTGAAATTAGTCGTCCCGGGTAATAACTCGTGAGGAAAATGGGCATTTAGTAAGCTTGATTTTGGTTCATACTTGATGCAACGTCAAATGCAGAATTTTCACACATTTACATGATTAAGTTTGATGATGATTTTAGAGTGCTATCTACCAGAAGACCATTTCTTGCTAGAAATTCAATCTAAACTTTGGTGTTAAGAGTCAACTTTAGAGTTACGCTCTGAGGGAATAATTACAATACTCTGCGAATTGAGTTTCATGTGTTAATAATGATGCAAAGAATTGAATTTAGCTTTAGGATATTTTCGGCTGCGGAATTTAAGAAAGTTAAATTGCATCTTGTTTGTTCGTAACGGCCCGCCCGCATATATTTTTGTATTTTTGCTTCGACAATGTTAGAACGGAGCAAAATTATTGAAAGTCATGTAAATATAATAAAAGGCGGATTGAAAAATGAATCTAACCAATAGTTTAAATTTTACTGGTCAACTTGTACAATTATTAGAAATTAGTTATTTTCATGATCAAGAAAAACTATTTTATGCTTCAGCATAAATAACATTTTGTTGATTGGTTTAGTGTGGAGATGTTATTTGTTTATAAATAGATATCTTCACTATATTGCATACCGTTACTCTGTACTATTAATCGCATATATTCAACGTTTGTACTATCATTTATAAATAATGTCTATTGTCCAGAATATGGTTGGACATTTATAATGAGTTCATAGGCATTGTGTATTTGTTATTAACAATAAATATTCGCTTTTCTAGGATATATATGAAATTTGGTAACTGCTGCCGTGCGCCGCATAAAATTTTATGGCTATCGGTATTCTTAATTACATTTCAGAACATTTGTGGCAACGCTGTTGCATATTATATATCTAGCGCAAAATGTCATAATGATTATATTGCTGATTTATTCTATAAACACGTATCTTTCAGGCCAGAAGTTAAGTTGGTGTAATTTTTAACGCTTTAAGTTTTTTTGCGGAGTTGTGAGAAGAGTCTATAGCGTCGAAACAGTTTGAATCATGTTGAAGATTGACTGCAGCGCAGGTGTATTGAATGAAGCCAATGGTGTTGAAGCTGAGCGACTCGAACAAAAGGATGCGAACTGTAGATGCCAAGCTGTGCCGAGTTTTAGAAAAGATCTCATCAGATTCGAACAGTGTATTATTTTATTGGTGTTTCAACTTTCAATGGATGGAATCTGATCGATCTGGACTTGAGATAATTATTGTGTCCTCACTGGACGTAGAGTCTCAATGTCATTTTGTCGTTCAACTAAAATTGACTTTCTGTTTTTTATTCATTTGAACTTTTCAAGTATGATTCGAATTAAGCTGAGAAATATGAGCATTGAGCCCGTTTAAAAGCATCGAGAGGGCTTTAGCTTGGTTTTGTGAGGAACTGTGAGGTTCAGGGATAAGGTTGTAGAGCATGAGAACGCTATTCGTTGGGTATGCACTTGTGATATGGCCAGTAATGCAGTGGACTTTGAAGCGTTTACTTTCTCTGTTGCGCTAATTTTCACTACTGCAATGTGACTATGTTCCGGACCACGTTATTTTGTGATCTGTCCACTCAAGTCAATGCATGATCCCAATTATCATGTTAACTATCACGTTTAACTAATAAATTTGCTGCAGTAGAGTTTGCATCGCCTCGTGTGATGAGCCTCTGTTTGCAGCGTAAATAGAGTGTAGTTTGGGCGCCCATTTAACATTGTATATATATTAATATATATATATATTACATGTCCTAGTTAATGAAACCGACTGACACTTGGGCCTTTAGCGGTTTTGATAACGTTGTTGTCAAAGCTGAGACTATGTTATACACGGTGGTCACAAACGAATGTTCTGTCACACTGACTAACTTTTGCGTACACTAATGCTGGAATGCTAATGTACTCTATTTGTGCATCCAGAGAGACTTAAGGCGCATTCGCCGTAGTGTGTGAAACATGAGCGACAATCTTTTTTGGGGCAATCTTGTAGATTTGTTTCGTATTTAATTTCTAGATCGTGCTTGAGTGTTGAAGTTGAGTCTGTTAACTCAATTTAGATTTTCTTCTCTCGTACGTTCTACTATTCACTGTTAACCAGCGTCGGGCATCGTGAATGTAATAGAGAAGATCTACAAAGTATTGAGATGTTTTATTAATGTATGCGTATAGAAATCTGAGAAAGTTCTAGAAGTATTGAGTTTCTCTGTTCGTCGTCACATTATTTCTTATTGAGGAATGTCTGGAATCAGCGTGTGGAATGAGGTTTTGAATTGAATTTTGGATTGATCTTAAGATTGTTTATAAATAGTCTTGTTCAGACTTCTATTCTCATAGTACTTTGCCTCAAATGGCCAGTTGTTCGTAGCTAGTTTTCTGCACTGAGTTGTCGTCGCATTGTGTCGCTTTTAGTTTGCAAGAAATTTGTCATTAACATATCTATAATTATCCTCCTTGCGTCGATGATAATCGTTTCTCAGTTGTTTCGACGTTCCTACTGTTCTATGCTGCCGCCATTGGGAAACAGTGATAGTTATCTACTAAATCCTTGGGATTTATCCTTGGAATTTATTTGTGAGATTTTGTGCTATTGTATAGCCTAAGCTCGATGGAAATTGAGTTTCTAACCTTGGCCATGTATATAAGACAGTTATTATTCTTGTTTGAAGTCTTTGTTTTATTAGCACTTTTTTATGTTGATTTTTATTGCACTGCATATTCCATGTGGCAATCAAATTCATATCTGGAAACACCATTTTGTATAGTGGGTTTTCAAAATTAGTAATGTTGCTAAGGGGCATTACGCGTGAGAAACTATAATGACATCGAGTTTTCTTTCAAATTTGAGCTAAGATGGCGATTGAATTATGCGTGTGTTGATATCATGTCGCTATTACTAATCTTAGATAATTGCTTTTGCCAGACTTAATTTGCATTGCACAAACTTAGTTAATTATGTGTCGTTTTTGTCTCTTCTTTTTCTGTGTGATGTAATAAATGATATATGCCACGTAACGTTATTAGTATTTTGTGTTTCGTATTGACATTTTCTTGACAGACTCCAATAGACTACGACGTTGAATTGATACACTGGAACAGTGACTGTTAGTAAGTTGCTAACTCTTGTTCCGATTCTTGAATTACATTAATGACGTTAAGGCTAAATTTATTGCATTTCTTTGAGCATCGTTATTTTATAGTAACCTAGAATAAATTTGGAAAGTTGCACTTGATTGTCAGAGCTGTAATGAACTTAAAATAAACATTGAAGGACACCAACTGAGAATGTTTTTTATGTTCAATAACCAATAATGAATCAACGCTGTTTACTTGCATACCACTTTAGATCTGCTGCAACACTACTTGACATAAAATGTCATAGTGAACGTCAACATTGCCCTTCTTAAGCTCAATTAACCCGCTATAGATTTAAATTATTAATAATATATAATTAAAAACAAATTTTAAAATGAATGTAAATTAAGTGCGCGCTGGTGAGCCTCATATACCTATGTATTATTGGGAAGAGTAGAAAAACATCTTTTAAAGTTCGTTGACCAACCAGGATCAAAAATACTGCGAGAATTAATGACTAACGCCTTTAATTACTTGAATATCTACCTGTATCAATAGCCACGTTGTGGGGTAGAATGAACCCCTGTCAGCACATTCCGACACCAACAAACAAGACTATGCGCTTGAACCCCTTCCCACGAATGTCATTCTGCGCCACAACTTTTGATAATGCTTTCCATGAATAATTTGCTAGTAGCTAGGCCTTAGGTGTAAACTAAATGTCATTCGCCCCAATGGCGCCCAAACTGCGGTAAAGCTAACACGCATACATGTACCTGAACCACACAGAAACAGACAGGGCTTTAGACCGTGCGAACCTTGATCTCCAGTTAGGTCAATATTAATTAATTAATTAATGTCGAGACCGAGGCGTCGTCTCGCGGACTTAATCAACAGCATTTAGTTTAGGCCATGGTTTGAATATATGCATCAACATAGCCTGGGCTATTTCAAATGTTTAGACTCCACCTAGAAGCTATACCTACAATTATAGGCCTATAGGCGTTTAGTCTCCGGTGTAGGCACCGGCAATCTGAGCCTGCGAGAAGTTGTCGACTGGTCACTAATGTCAGTAAAATTTAATGCTCTTTCCTCTGCTGTCTGAGCTCCTATCAAACGGCAGCCAGTGCATGTTGAAGTGACAATGGTGAAAGTTATGGACTTGTTCAACGGCACAAGTTATGACAAGTTATCGAGAGCTCGTTGACTGGTACATGTAGCTCACGCACGTGAAGCGGTCTGCAGCAGGCATGTGGCCGTGCCGCGGACAGGGCAGCATGCAGCACTGGGCGCTGTGTGTGCTCAGTCTCACGCTTGGTCTGCTGCTGCCAGCCCTACTGCCCTCTGCCGCGAGTCCTAGTCGCCTCTCCGAGCCGCTTCCTGCAGCGAGCTTCGACAGTACTGGGGGCTCGAGGCGTGACAGAAGGGAGTACGGTGAGAGAAATTGCTCTTTCTTAAAATGGTCATGAAATCTACAGAGTGAGTCAAAAAAAAATAACCCCTTAGCGATATCGCGATAACTCAGTCAAAAATTAATATTTTTATTTCATATTTACAAGGATTGTAGCTGAGATAATTT
>JAQIWG010008657.1:0-11255 GCA_034695025.1 Chamaedrilus cognettii | reverse complement strand
GGAAAGGTTTTCTTCCCGTGCAGGATTCGCATTTAGAAACGGTGTCACATCATCAGAGTACATAAAAATAGCTACAACCTTCAATAAACGCAGACTTTAATACAGCCTTGACAATTTCACAGGGAATATTCTCAAATGATCCTGGTTTTTTCTCAGGCCCCCCGCGGCGCTCCCCCTCCCAGACCGGCGCCCAGAGCAATCACCCACCCCCTCCTCCTCTCCTTGCTGCTGCCGCCGCTGCTTTTAAAGTTTACGAGCGGCGAGCGGCTTTAAAGTTACTGCGGCGGTCCGCTCCGTGCAGATGCAGCTGATATACACTAGGGGAGACCCTGCAGCGCCTCAGCATTCTGCACGCAACGGATTATTTGCCTACGACAGAGCAACGCAACAACACAAACTTCACGCTTTGAACTGCGTGAACAAACGGCCGGCCATTATAGAACGGGTTTGAAGATGTAAAGTTGTTAAACTGTAATTCGTGCTTCTACACTGTAGGTGAAACTCTTAGTTTTATCGCAGTCAGATTTCAGCACAGCTTGCTTCTGTAATTGCGCAACGCGCATTACGGTGATATTAATCGCGAGTGTTTTAACCACACGTTTATTTCAGCAATTTTAGCACTATCTGTATCGGATTTTTCGCTGGACGAGTGCTTCTGCAGATTGACAAAATATTTTAGCTACACACGTACAATATTTCATAATGTTTTTGCGTGAGCAATATTATGTAAAAGTTGCTGTTGGAGCGCTGCTGTTGTAAGCCGCTGCTGTTTCAGACTGGTAGCAGGACACGAATTGTTAGTCTTGCTTTGAATTGAGACTTGAGTGTGAGACACTTGAGAATGAGTGTAGGCCGATAGGTGTAGCAAGTCATTTTCTAAATGGGAGACAAGAGCCACCAAAAATTCTTTGCTGCTGGTTTCTTTGAGCAAATCCGGTTTCAGCTCTGATCGCATTGCAGTAACTGATTCTTACGCCTTTCCTTGCATTCTTCCTTCCATGAAAATTTTCATTATCTACCCGGTGATAATCCAAAATGGAGCATACGAAACGTGTCTCTAGCAATATCGCGATGACTTTCGTCAAAACTTTGTATTTCGCCCTGTTTTTGATTCTAGAGTTAGGTACTAAGTGATTCTAAGTTATGTACTTAACATTTTTTCAAAATTTCCCCGAACCATTTGAACAAGAAAACACAAAGTCAAAGCTCATCGATTTGATGCTCGATTCACTTTTTGATTTCTTTTGAATAATTTTGAAGCCATAAAAATGATTTATTTATTTGGCTACGTTACTAGGTATCCACAGTTGGTAGGCTAACTAAATTAAAGTCACGTTCAACTGGGTTACATACTTGACCGCGAAGTGGTCAACCACGACGCAGTTGACAGCGCATATACGCGAAGTGAATAAGCGCTAAATGAACGCGAGCTAAATGAATTGCCGCTAAGCCTATTAACCGCGATGGTAATTGCAGCGAAGGAAGTGAGAGCGAAATGATTGTCGTGAGGCCTTTTGAACGCGAAGGTCATTGAAATTAATGGAGGATAAATGTTTTGCCTTATGCATGACGTTCGTGTTAAAACTTGATAATTAGTTCAAGTGAAAGATAAAATGACAATAATGCTGAATGTTTTCCTAATGCAAAATCGCTTACAGTGTTCATAACTGCGTGCATGCTTTGATTCAAACTCGACTATTCGACTTCAAAAGGGAACGTAAAAAACGCAGCTGCTCACTTTAGCGGTTATTGACTTAGCGTCTAGTCACTTTAGCGGTTAATCACGTAGCGGATGGTCATTTTAGCGGCAATAGACTTAGCGGTTGCTCACTTTAGCGGTCCTTCACTTAGCGGTTGCTCACTTTAGCGGTCCTTCACTTAGCGTCTAGTCATAACTGGGCTTAGCGGTTGCTCACTTCGCGCTTAGGTAGCGCCCCCGTTCAACTGAAGCAAGAGGCCTGTATTTAGAAAGAGATTCTGAATGTAAGGCTTGCAAGCATGACTTCGTTGATCGGCTCTCGTGTCGAGGCAGTTCGTGTACTTTTCATTCGCTCGTACCGCTTTCAGAACTCTCTATCATGGTTTGTGGCTAAGGGCTATGTCTGGAGCAGGGGCTTGGGCACGGGTGGGGTGGGGGGAGGGAGCAAATTCCCCTTAAGAAAAATTACGAGAGGGCATTGGCCCCCACGAGAGGGCACTGGCCCCCTAGCGAAATCTTTTTGTCCCCCCAAGATATATGATGGGAGCAAAGCCCCCATAGAACTTTATATATTGTTTTCTTATTGAATAGAGTCATAGTATGTGAGCACTGATAAGATAAGAATGCTCTTGAAAATAAATATGTGCCACGAAAGTGAATAAGAACTATTCAATGAACAAGCACTATTAACAATGGCCTCAAATTAATAAGCACTGTTAGCGATGGCCTTAAAATTTTCCGTTTGCACCCCCACCCCCTCTCCCCCGGTCGTCAGTACTGCTAGGGAGCGATAAGTCTCCAACAGCACTCGAGCGGAGAACACGATGTCTTCGCCCCTCCCCTCATGCAGGAAATGGAAGCACAAACGTTGAGTCTAAAAATTAAATTCCCTGACCCCCCCCAAACAGCCAAACCGTGCGATTGATCACCAGCATGTATTGCGAGACTGGAGCTTCAGCAATAATCCCCCCTCCCCCAACTCCCCCCCCTCCCGGCGGCCGCCCTTTCCTGCAGCAGTAGGGGTGGAGGGTCACGGCTCGACGGGACGACGAACTTCTGTTCTGAGAATTCAGATTCATTTGTGTCAAGCGCAGTCTATCTGCCAGACGCGGCGCTATTCAATATAGCGCGGGACCAGAGCGCTCTAAATCAAGTTTATCAAGCCTTTGTGAGTCTACAGTCGGCAATTCTCAATGATGGACTCAGGGTATGCGGCTCTTTTCCTTGCTTCCCTTTTGATAATTAATAGGTTTGTAATAACAGTGTCATAAAAGATGGCCGGAAGAGGCATCTGAATACAATGGCAACTCGCAATCGATGCCAATAGAACTAAATGTTATACCAACTAAATAAACGTATGACCCTAAATAATTTTTTGAAGTTATTTGCTTGAAGAGGATCGTATAGCCCCGTGGAATTATTTAACTATGTTGATAGCGAATGGGAACATATATGACGTTACAGTATATGATATGACTTACGCAAGAATCATATTTTGTTTTTTTCACCCAACGCCTACCTTAGCTTTAGGCCAATGTATTAAGGCGCTAGACTAAAAAATAGGGGAGGATAGAAACAGTGCATGATTGAATATCTAGAAACAATTAGGGCCTATGACTTTCCAATTCGTATTTTTTGATCATTGTGGTCTTTTCATGGTCATATTGGCTGCACTGCTATACAGCTCTTTACTTATATTTCTTTAAAGTTTTTTTTGTGTGTGGTTTAGGGACCGTGTGTAGAACACAAGGGCTATATACACTCCGGTTCTGTGCAAGAGAGCCAGCACAGAACCGCTACCCCTTTTCTTTAGTTGCCTTTTACGACAAGACCGGGGAGCTCAGGGCTGCAGGCCAATTCTTAGTTCCCCGGCCTGCGGAGGTACTTTAAGGTTGTATTTGTATTTGTGTGTGCAAATAGTGTGTGCTACACATTTTGTGCAGATAAAAGGTACATATACGAGTATACATGTAACTGGTTCAGTGCTATTTACAGCAATTGGCTAACATAATTAGCCACAATTCTTGTTGGTTTTTATTGTCATCACAAAAAGTTGATTCTTGAAATCATCGTCACCAGTAAAACTTTATCGAACATTGCAGTTTAATTGTGGTTTATAATTACACATTTACGATCCTGCTGTGCGCATTGTGCAATGACCAGATGGGGCAAATCAGAGGAGGAAGCGGTGGTCGATGGAGAGCAGCTTGTCATCACTGATTCCGGTCCCTGGTTTGCGGACTTCGCTGGGTCGCAATCTCAGGTAATATTCTAAGTTTTCTGAATTATCTGTGTCACATCAATTAATTATTAGATATTTATATTTCGTTATTGAATGCACAAGTTGCAAAAGAAAGCCTTGCATGCATGCAATTTTACTTAGGCAATTTTTTCAAGCTCAGAGCACAAATGATAAAAACCTCCAATCAATACATAAAATACAATCTGCTTGAAAGGAGAGACTAAAGGCCCTAGTGGCACTAACATGGTTCCCATAAAATACATTTCAATCAATGCACTATACAATCAACGCAGAACTCACGAGCGGGGGATGGCTGACATGAATTTTTCCTACAGTCACTTTCAATCATTTTCCTGGCATCATTTTCCCGCCATTCATTTCATACAAACGTCTACATTGTTTCTATTCTTAAACTTCGGGAAGCTTTTTAAGGGGGATATTGCCCCCCCCCCTACATTTGTTAGGGGGGGGAGGGATTTGCCGGCCCTAGCCCCATTAGCGCGCTGCTACTGCTTGCTACTCTGTTCGTATCCTTTTTCAGCTTGCGTTGTCGTTCGCAGCGGCTTTGCAAAGTACTGCTGCTGCTACTTCCACTGCTCCCACTACTCCCACTACTCCCACTCCCACTGCTACTACTTCCACTGCTCCCACTCCCACTGCTACTACTCCCACTGATACTACTCCCACTCCAACTACTCAAGCGCAGCCTGTCGCGTGAGTTGCATCGTAGATAATTTGAAATTAAAATAAATACTGTAAGTCAGATATATACATTAACCCTTGGGTTAAGATGTACAAAATAACGCTGTGAAGACTTTTGCGATTACTGGCAGCTCTCTTGCAGCATCTTCCGATTACTGGAAACTTGCTTAGAGCATAATAGCTTTTCCAGCAATCATTGCTTGAATGGGGTAGCGAGGGTGGACGCATGGGGCGAGTTATAAGTTAAATGTGGGATGAGAGGGAATATGAAGTAATAGTTCAGGTTCATGTGGTTAAAATTTCATTGCCAACGCTTATTGCATTCCAAAGTTATTGAAGAAATTAATCGGGTCGTTTAATTTTGGGACAGGTTGTAGTGAGCACTGTACAATGTAAGCCTACTTGCAGTCTCGCGCATAGGTACATGTAAATAGAAATGCTAACCAGTGAAAATAAAACCTTGTCTAAAATTTTCTGATTGTTGCCTCTTTAAATCTGACGCCTGTCAAGCTGCTGGCGCACCTCAACATTTCATTTCAACCTAATCCACTCACTTGCGATAGAGTCAGACTAACTTGTCTCTCTCATAGGCACAGTAGACATGGCATTCTAACATTTAATCAATAGAGCCAACATTCTACAATTTGATTTCCACAACCAAACTTTGTAAAGTTTCTTTCATAGTGTATCGTTCTCAAAATAAAAGGATTTTTTTCGAAAGTTGACTTAAAAAAATTGATGTCTCTAATGTACCGTATCGGTGTGGCGTTTGAAAAATTCAATTCCATGTTTATTTCTGCACTGTTGGCCTATCGGTGTCGAATTTAAAAGTGATATTTTTGAACGTTAGTTTGCGGCATATACATGTATTGCTTGTTGTGAATCGAGACCATTGCAACACATGACATTGAAGTTGTTTCTAACCTGCATGATGTTTCGAATATTATTGTTAAGTTAGGCGCTGTGGTGTAGTGGTTAAGGCATCAGACTTTGAATCCAGAGGACCAGGGTTCAAGTCCCCGCGCCGGCAACTATGAAATCATGCGTTACAGGCCCTTCAGCAAGGCTGTTAAACAAAACAGTGTCGCTAGCTGCTCACCCCGCGTCAGATAATTATTTATTTGGTTGGCGTCAGGCGTCCGGCTGTAAAAATCCAGCTCCAGCAGTCCTGATCAGAGCGGGCGAAAACGTGTAAACCTGTGTGAAAACATGGACATTAGCAGATTACAGGATAAAAAGGAGATATAGTTAGTATTGTTAAGCTCGCGATGATTTCTTCAGAAGATTTTTGTTATACTGTCATTTAAATTATGTCTTGATAAGTCATAAATGACGCCTTCTTGCTACATAAATGTTGTGTTCCGATGCTGTTATATGCACCAGAGTCGATAGACTGGAACAAAAGGATAAGAAATAGTTTCAAAAATGCTTACTTTCTCAAATGCTTTTCATAAAATTTGTAGATCCTAAGACAAAAAGATTTTTCAACAGTGTCAATTTTACATGGGCAAATTTTAGTGAGGATCTAGTCGTAAGCCAATGGGCGTTCAACTGGATCCTGGCAAAATAAATTTTTATTGTCAATTGGCAAAACGAGTTGGTAGACATTCCATTAATCACTCTTGTCAATGGACGACACAGAATTGAATGACTTATGCAATAATTATGGTTTCTCTTATCCGCGGTAACCATCGTGTAAACAGTGCATGTTTGAATATTTTGAAACAATCATGACCAAGGACATTCATATTTTTATTATTTAGCCATATAACTCTTGACTTATCTTCCTTTAAATTTGTATTTGTATTTGCTACACTTATTGTGTGAATAAAATATGCACAGAATTTTTTTTTGTTGTCGAAGTGAATGCAATTTTTTATTTTTGCCTTGACGCCGTTTGAGAAATCATCTGATACTACATTACTACACCTTGCAAAGCGGACCCCCTACGTCTTTGCTACAGTGTTATGTGTACATGTATGTAACTTCGGCGATCATTCGTGGAATTTTATGAGAATGCAGCGTGTCTTGCGCAAGCAAATTAGGCACATAGTTAATTGACCAAACCCTAATTTAGTAGCAAAACTGTTTGACAGCCAATAACATTCTTCAAATTTTGATACTCCAGACTAAAGGTCAGACTAGTTCTTAGAAATGAACCTACTTGAGTTATAAAAATAGACTGTTGAATAGAGAGGTATTGTATTAGCCTACTAAAGAGCAATACCTTGCTTTCAAGCTTTTTAATTGTGTGTGCTTTAAGGGCACTTTTATCTCACCATCTGATTTTGAGGGCTCGTCGTCTCAGAGCAAAACGTTTACATTTATTTTTAAAAGTCCCTCTGAAACGCAGTACGCAATACTGTAATACCAATAAGAAAATCCTGGGACATAATTGTTTCAAAATATTCAAACACGCACTGTTTATATCCGTACTCTTTAGGCGGAAAAAAGAAGCTATATTTATTGAATAAGTCCTTCAATGCTGTGTCGGTCCATTACAAGTGATTAATGGAATGTCTACCATCTCCTTTAGTCAATATATATGAAAAATATAATTAGTATAGATCTGATGATTTGCTAATGATTTACCATTAGTATTACTATTTTCTATTTACTGGCGGTTTCATTTTCTCGTGTGTAGGAACACAAATTACCCGGTTCAAGAAGGAGATGCGTTAGTGGAGGTGCACGGTGTGCAGCATGGTCTAGTGGAGACTGACTGCGTGGACGACGGCTCAGGCAAGCGATGGCTCATTCTTTTAAATGTTCGCCGTATTGTTTTACCATCGTTATTTTATTTATTTATTTATGTACATATTTCTCAATGCTTCGACGCTCTCCTGGTGACTACAAATCTGATGATCTGTCACGCTAGAACGAAAGAAAACACATTTCACGCGATAGTGAAAACGTTTCAAGCCATATTAAAGTTCTATAATATTTGGGGAGCATATCTAACTGGTAATTCGCTGAACGAAATAGTAAAGTCCGTTGTTAACAGTGCTTGTTTTCAGATATTTTAAATCTTAGCATTACTTCTCCACGTTTCACATCTTTCTTGACAGTTCTTGTTAATTTATACCCCAAGCAAGATCGTAAAATATTTTTGAATCCCCGTGGCAAGGTTCTTTTTGCGAAATCCTAACACCCCCACCGCAGAGGGTGAGTATAACCATCTCCCATTGGGGAGTGTCAAACTAGAACTGGGGGGGGGGTTAATTTGGGGGCGGGTTAAGCCCCCCCCGAGATCTGCAAAATCCAATAGGCCTGTGGTCTAACTGTATATGAGAATAAAACAGGCGCGCAAAATTTGCGCCGTTGGGCAGAAAAGTCTGGTTACGCCACTGCTGAAGACTGGAGTAATTGTGCCAAATGTCCCTGACATGACACTAAACTGTGCCCGACACCGGCAACCCTGCCCGTGCTGCGCCATTGGACAGGTTGAATGGCAGTAAGCACCCGGTTCATAAAACTATGCTCCAACAGGCCATGGGCAAAACAAAACACGACCTTGTGCTCTTGGCTCGCCCCAGTGTCATTGATACGATGCTCGGGCCGGGAGGTGTGTTGGAGATGGACGGGCGGTGGTAGGAAGTGCTCTTAGACGTTGCTGGGGAAGTGGAGCAAGAGTTTGCAGGCCCTACTTCAAGGGGTCCCCTGCGCAAACTGTAGACCGATGTCATCATCTCCTTAGTTAATTGCCAGCGTCATTGTTTCCTCCCCCTGAAGGTCTCTCAGCTCCCTATTCCCCTCGTGGGGTCAGGGCACGTGAGGGTGTGTGTCCGTGGCTGCAGACGTCCATCCTGTGCCAGCATGGAAAATGGACGGGAAAAATGGAAATAATGATGATGATTGCAGCTGCAGTGTGCTCTTGTGAAAATAATTATTGGAGGAATTAAAAGATAGCGAGTCATCACATAGCCAATAGTCAAGTGCAAAAAACGAAATAGATTCTACTATAGAGGTCAGACATTTATTTATGACTGATGCATTTCTGTTGTGCAACTAGATGAGGATGTGTGCGTGATTGATCTCGTTGCTACTGGAACAACTACTACAGACTCCGGAGCAACTGTGTGAGTACAAATATTACGTTTTGAATTAAATAGGCCTAGATATGATTTTTTTTTAATATTATGAATATTTTAAGCGAGGCTTTGCGGTATGATGGTTAAGGCGTCGGACAGAGAGTCCATAGGACGGGTGCAAGTCCCTGCCATGGCTACTATGAAACAATGTTATTTACAGATAATCATTTATTTGGTTGGCGTCAGCAAAGGCATCCGGCCATAGAAACCCAGCTTCAGTACACCTCAGGGCGCAAAACGTCTAACATGTGTAAAAACATGGTTATGAACATAATATACGTCAATAAAGGTGGTTAGTTATTGGTTAAATTACCGACATGTGCATGTATGTAATGTAATTATGTAAGTAGGCCTACTACACATATCTGACAAATGAGGCCTATGTTACTTTGTGCCTTGCTGCCAGCATTGTAAATCGGCCTCATCTTTGCATAAGATCCCAAATTACCTTACATTAGGGTGGTCAAGAGTCGCTTGAAATGCACGTCAATGACACCAAGTGGCTAACGCGGTTGTAGCAGAATCACTACGAAAAGAAAGAGTAAATGCTTTATTTTCCAGAAGGCATCCTTCCGATGCATTCGAGCAGTTGTACTTGGACAACGTTCTCTATGAGGACCTGTCAGACGATCATGATTGAGTGAGAACTACTTCGCGTCAACTAGGGTGCCAAAGTAACTCTGTGTGCTTTTCAGCATGATGAAAAGATGCTGTTGGAACAAGTGTTATGGATTAAAAAGTAAAGACTAAGAAGTTGAATTAATTTTTTATATCTGAGATGTTGTATTGAAGCGCAGTGCTTCTCCTTTTAATCATTCATTTATCATTCTGAACCATTTACTTAAACAAAAGACTGTTCTCAGACTGTTAAAAGACTCTTAGCAGCTATTAGGCTCAAATAATAGCAGATTGTGAAGACTTGCACTGATTAGCATGCTCCGCCGCTCTGGGTGTGTCGCGCCCAGAGCCTGCATGTCTGTATTGTAGACGACCACATTCTATTATTTGTTGAACTATGTGGATAGTGTTAAAGATGCCCGCAGTAAAGTGCTATGTATGTTTGTATGTATGTATGTAAATTAAAGTTCGTAAGTTTTTATCTATGCAAATTGATTGCTTCTACGGTGACTCGTTAAACTGTGCTGCGTCTAGGCCGTTTCTTAAATGAATTGTTTTCTGAAAAGTTTTTTAACTACAGCTCCTCGAAGTACTAAGATGATATATTTTTGTAACAGAAAAGCACATTGTTGAAATTCAACGGTAGTAGGATAATGGAATCTGATTTTATACTGTATGTGTGTGCATGGCGGTAATAATTTAATTGAAATATTGCCCTGTTTTGAAATTAAAAAGCTGCTAGAACTGCTGGTAGCGTATAAACTTTAAAAACCCTGCAAAATAATTTTGCGATCTTATAAGGTAGCAAAATAATTTTGCGATCTTATTAGGTAGCAAAATAACTTTGCAATCTTATAAGGTAGCAAAATAATTTTTGGAATTTGATGTTTTTCATAATTTTTTCAGGCTACTGTATCAATCGTTCATATCAGTTTGACTGCTTTTTTTTGTATTCAGCCTATATGTGCATCCGAGCAATACGTTTCATTATGTTGGTAATCGAAGCAATGTATCGGACGAATGCTACTTTGTGCCTTGATGGTTTCAAATGTTGAGAATTCACTAAGGAATACATTAATAGCCCGATATCAATGTTTATATGTACATATGCAGTTTTTTTTTCGCATTTCTCTATTTTTCTCTTTTGGCTGTAGTATGATCTGGATAGTAGGATGAGTGTATCATCTGTTTTATGCTTTTTTACTTGTTTGATTGTTGCATTTTGCCTTCCTGCCTAATTGAAGAATAAAGAAATTGATAGTGATTATGCATTTTTTCACTTAAAATCTCGGCATTAAATCGCATTAAATCGTAATTAAACCACTTTGAAATGATTCTTTGTTCCCCGGCCTGCAGGGGTGTCGGTCAAAATGCAAAGACGTTAAAAGTTATCAACAAATCTTTTGATGTGATTGAATAGCGTGATCGCAAATAAGTGAACAAACAAAATCAAAATTATATTACGAAAAGAAACGGGCCACACTCAAGCAAGAGAACCAGAATCATTGGATATCTGTCCTCAATTACTAACACATCAATTGATTAGTATTCTTATTGCAAATCATGCAAGATCACATTTTCCTCCCGGCATCCCCAATTTACCCCACCAATTTTCAACCAGCGGATTAGCAAAATCTAAAAAGTTAAGCAAAGGAAGTGACTCGTCCTCATCGCAGCACAGCCAGTAGAGGAGATGCGCCTGTTGAAAGGAGAATACAACTTGCTCGAATGAGTTGCAATCACTACCTTCGGGTTCTGATTTTGATTTAATACCTTGACGGATTGCTTCGATGTATGCTAATGATTTGTCTTTAATCGATCTCCAGAATAAATACACTCGCAGGTTAAAGTCCCTTAAAAAACGCTCCTCGTCCCAGGTTGGGACACAGTTTGATGGCAAGAA
>JAQIWG010008656.1:0-11255 GCA_034695025.1 Chamaedrilus cognettii | reverse complement strand
CTCAGAGTTGTATCATCTAGTTTCAGACCCACTGCAGCCAGGGGCATTGCTTCCAGCCATGAGCTTGAACCAGGAGCCTTAATTGCTAGTAGACGTGCTTTCTCAGACTGGTTTGAGGCTTGTCGAAAGAGTTCGCTGGCGACGTGACTGCACTGGAGGTCATGCCATGCTCTTTGACGAGCTGCGAATAGTTCCATAGGAGAAGTAGTTGCTGAGGCAATGCTGGACCACCAAATTGCAGAGCCTTTGATGCGTATGGATCCTCCATCGACGTCAGAGAACAATTCTGCGTTAGACGGGAGACTAGGTGCGTGGTGCCTGCGGCGGATGCCAAGTAGGCAGACGGTGCCAGCAGGACAGGACCACACATTCCCAGTCCTCCCCATCTAACCGGCAGCGAGGCCTGCTTCCATCGGTCATCAGACAATTCAATATTCAAAATCCTTGAGAGAGACAAGCGTAGATGATTGTCATAATCGATCAATTCGTTGTGACCCACACACGGAGCTGTACGCAGCAGATGCATTAATGGTGCGGTTGTGACCACATGTTGCAATAAGTACAGTGAGTCGTGAGCAGGGAGCAGCTGCAGACGTTCGCACATAGTCTCTAGTTCACGAACTTTCTCAGTGAGGGCTTCCTCAAGGGCCTTGTCATCAATGAGCGGTGAACCAAGTAGCGCTGCATCAACAATATCAGTTTCTTGCAGGTCAATACTCCGAGTTGCAAAATTCGACGGGAGGAGTCTGAATGGCCCAGCACTTCGCACTTGCCACGATTCAGACTGAGGCCTAGCTTGTTAGCTTCGCTTCCAGGCAAAGAAGATCATCCGCAACTGACGAGGCGTCGTCGGCAAGGACCATATCGTCCAAGTATGCCATAACTAATTCTGATTGCATTGAGCTTATTGACTCATTAACTGTGAGGCAGAAGTATCGCGGAGCAAGCGGGTCGCCCTACTGAGCGCCCTCCTCTGATTCGATCTGAAATTCTCCAAACTTCAAGCAAGAGTTGTTGCCGTAGGCGGATAAGACGTATGGAAGTGCTTCAGGGACATACTGCTTCACTGCTTTCAGAATTGAGTCTCTACCGCAAAGTGTTAAAGTCGTTGCGAAAGTCGATTTTAACCAATACTTGATTGTTTGTCAGCTTGGTGATGCACTGACGGGCTGCTCTTACTCCTGCTTCTGCTCCTCCCTTCACTCCAAAACCTAATTGACGTGGGGAGAGTAGATTTGTCATCCGTGTTGAAATGTTATTGCAGATCAATTTTCCAGAAAGTCTTCTCCAGAATTATCTGACGGACGTAGGACGAATGCCGCCACCTTTCTTAGCGATCGCAGTCAATGACCCTCCAAAAATAATTGGCTGTACTTGTGCTGGTGTTGAACCCTCAATGGTGAGATTCATGAGCGCAGTTATTTTCTGCAGAAGTGGATGGCCTTCCTCGGCTCCAATAAGTAGATCATTAATATGTTGTGGACGAAGCCATCAGGACCACCAGCGAAACCATTTGGAAAGAAAATTACTGCTTTTCTGACTGAGAGTGGAGAGACGCGAATAGACTGAGACGTTGTCGAAGGTGAAGCGCGTCGATCCGGGGGTCGAGGTGGATGCAGTGCCTTCAACGCATCACGTGTAGATAAAAAATCCTGAGGAGCGATGGAGTCTGTGGAACTGAGAATTTGTATCGCTCTTCGGACGTCTCCGTCTTCAAGTTTCACCGATGCTCTTTTAGCAATCGCTTCAGGTTTCTCAAAAGGCCTTTGCTTCTTTCCCGCTCGCGATCTGAGCAGACGCGTCGACTGAGACGAATCATGTTGCACCAATGTAGTAGGTTTTGTAGTCGTTCTGCTGGTGTCCGAAGAGTAAGGCTCAATTTGCTTTATTACAAGAGTTGCCAAATTTCTGCTCCTGCCTTCTCTGAACGGTGTAACTATATATGAAGAAGCGAATCCCAGCAGGTGAGACCATGTTATAGAGCTAGCATAGTTTTTCAAGACGGCGGATATCAGAACGATCAGTTGATCGGCTGCAGCGGTTCGGGCTCTTTTAGGAATGCGTTTTATGATTGGAGTTGTAGATGCCGTCGGATGAGCAATATGATTCGAAATGTCGCGAATATCATCAGTGTTGGTGTCAGCCATCCGCTGTGTTGCGACGGATCAGTTTCATCTGAATCGTCATGCTCGTTGAAAACAGATAATTCTGACACTATAGCGTCCCGAAGCCTGATGGAACCAGCGACAGGGATGCTGTTGAAGCCGTTGCAAGGAGCGTTCCGTGCGCCATGTTTGCGAAGACGGCCCGTCGACTTGATAACGCCGATTCTATCGTTGTCGCAGACGCCGCACGTCCCGATCTCGCGAAACGAGTCCTCTGATGATTGGTGATTCATCGGTGTTTAAAGGCAAAACCCTCAGCTCAGAAGCTTCTATGAAAGTTTTATATCCATTGAGGCATTTAAGCTTAGCATTGTTTAACCGTTAATCGAAGCCATGCAACTAACGGACTAACATCACGTCACGGTTCGTTTAAGATCACTAACTGAATGTCAGCTTTAACGGAACTTTTCAACGCTAACTTTGGTAAAAAAAATGACTAGAAATTAGGCATAATATATATCCAATTAAAGTTCACGTATACGAGAGCCGACCCACGGCAGTCAAGTGACACGCCCTTATTGATCTCAGCATAAGCTACCGCCTCTAAAGTCAGTAAAAGCTATGAATGAGCGGAGTTAGTCTATCGACAGCCATCTCGCTGAAACTCAAACCGGAAGTTCCCGGTTAAGTTAATATAGTATTATATAATATAATAATAATAATACTTAACATATAGTTGGCCCTAATATAATAATATTATAATAATAATATAAGGCAGCGTGCAGCAAAACTTTGGAGATTTGGATCGATATTGCTCATGAACTCGACAGAAAGGCAAACGTAAACAAAAGGCATGGCACGGTGACGATAACAATTCAAAACCCAGCACGGACCTACATGTACAATGTGAAGACTTAAGCCTTTATATTGTTATTTTGATGGCAAACTTGAATACATGTATTAATCAAGGTTTCATTGAATACTAAAGTTGCTTTTTATTGCTCGCTAACGTCGGTTCAGGGGTAGACCGATTTGCAAGTGAATCCAAGCGTTGTGCAGTTCCGCCATGACCATGTTTAACTGCGTTATTTATAAAAGTTGAATCGAAACCCATCCTTGACCGGGCTCCAGCCCTAATTTTATCTTCAAGAAATAACAATATCCAGATAACAGAAGAGAACAGAATGATAGAGTGTGGATTTTTACAGTGGCCATAGCGAAACTGTGCAACGGAAAGTTCATTGGGCGGCAGAGTCGCTAGATCCGTCAACGCGATCCGACACCGGGACAACGGCTGCTTCCTTTGTAAAATGTGCTACGTGTGTAATAGCCTAGGTTCGAGTCTTATTTACGAGACCAGGTCTAATACATTAGGGAAAAGAATTCTAGCTCTGATTTGTCTGTTGTGGGGGGTTTCTAATCTTCGATGTTGTGTTTCCAGAGACGACTCGCTTTGGCTGCGGATCTAACTTCGATGACATCCTCAAAATCCCGTCTACGCAAGATTATTTGAGCTGCTGCTAGTGTTTTCTGAGTTGCTATCTTGACTATTAAATCTCAAGACTGGACTTCATTTATTTGCAGAGCGACTATTGATTATTTTATTATTGTCCTATTGTTCTTGTCCTATTGTTGTTCTCTTCTTGATATTAGAATAATCAAAACTTAAACTCACACCGAAATTTTGAGCATAGCAACAGTATAATAGTAGTATAACAGGATAGTAGCAGTCGTTTCACTGTAAAATTTCTATCTTATATAGCCAGCCAAGGGGCCCGGAGGTTAGACCTCCCAGAACTGAATACATGCAGTATAATGCATTACTGTTGAAAGCTTCTATCTATACAATGTCGGCCTATGGCGTGCAGTCGAGAATAGCAGCCCACACACGCATAGTCATTCTATATAGGACGTGATAAATCTTCCACCACTGCTTCTAATTTACCAGTACCAGAGTGCAGTCTGTAAAACTGCTAGTTACAAAGCTCATGAGAAACTTTAGGCTATACTCTACCATTTCAATTTATCACTTCAACTTTTATTTAAATATAAGAATTAAATAGAGGCGCTTCTGAAGCTACGACACATATATGTTGTAGTCCACGGCTGTAGATTTAGGCCCATTATGAAATAAAACTTGTATAGAAGTGTCTGACGCAGAATAAAACAGACGTTCGCGCCCTATGACTTTTTCCGGTTAGCCACATGTTAACGGAGTATGTATCGCGAAGTATGTAAGTGTGTGTGTTCTGGTAACGATGTATGAGAATCGCTTTTGACATTGGGTGACGAGTGCAATTTTGCTTCATTGCAGACCATATCGGGGAGGGGAGGGGGGAGATTTAGGACTTTAGATCTCTATATAGGTAAATAATACTCGAGCAATATATTGGGAAGGTCGGGAAATGATAGCCACGACAACCTTGGACAAGGGCAAGCATCCCTCCGCCCTCCGCCCTGAAGAACAGACGATCAGAGCCTTGGAGGTGATATTGATCTTCAATGTCGCATATTTTATTTAAAAGCTGATTGATGATTTTTTCCAAGTTTATTGTTTCATGCTATGGTTACGTGAACAGAACATATAAAATAGTACGATACAACAAGGACTAAGCAAAGGAGAAAACAAAAAATATCCGTATGGGCATACACCTCTATTTAACCCTTAACAGGCAGTAGGCCTATTGAATAGCGACTGAAAAAAACTTGTTAAAAAAGATAGTCAAAACAGCACAAGTTATGAGCAACATGAGAGACGTTAAAAAGGGTCATTGTGATCAGGCGACAAGAGCCATTGTGATCTGACGCCAACAGTTAAGATAACTTAAAGTAGACTTGCTGTATTTTGCTATTGAGATGAGCACAGTCCTTTGCAGAAACGTGCAAGTTTGAGGCTATTGGCTGCACGTCACATTTAAGACGTTATTTATAAATGTCCGATCACTGCGCATAATGTGTTTCTTCAGCGTGCTGTAATACACTTTTTACTGATTGCTCATGAAATGATGGCCCAAGAAACAAGAGCACTAGACGGCTATCGATCGATGTGACTTCAAAGTGTACAGCTTCAAGTGTCGGTGAATTGCATGTTGAAGTGAAGTGTCGATTTGAGCATTTTATACCATTAGTCAAAAAATGAAACATCGCACTAACGGCAGTAATTTTAGCAAATGCAACTATTTTCACATCTAAATGCTAGAAATATAGTTAGAGCTGGTTTCTTCAACACGGATTTAATGACGGTTCAGGATTTAACCCACCTTTTTGCAAAGGCTAAATCCTGAACCACTATTAGATCCGTGTTGAAAAAATCAGCCCTTAGAGTTACAGCTCAAGATACAAAATATGTCTTCATACACGAAAATGTATGCACATAATGTACGCATATATATGTCGGCTCTGTATAACAAATCTGACTATGGAGTCGCACCGGGCGTCCATGACCGGGTGGTAGTCGGTACGCGTTGATCCGCACACCGTATCGTGCGCCGACGTCCCTCTTAGCAGCGCGGGTCGCGTTGCAAAACCTCGGGGATACCGCTCTGACGTACGATATTGTATTGTATTGTACACTTATACTGTAAAACATGACACTTTTTCCTGCGTATTATTTTGGCGGTTTGACCTCTCCTAAATCTTACTGCACTTAATTTTCATGTTTATGGGAGCTGCCCATTAGATTTTTGCTGCATGTAATTTCTCTAAATTGCCCAATTAGCCAAATTCATAAAAAATTGCATGCACTTAAAAATTTAGTGTTTTACAGTAGGCTGTCGGAGCTCCCCAGGAACAAACGAACTTCTTTTCAGGTGTGAGTGACACTGCCTTTGATGATACCCCTCGCCCCCTAATCTCTGAAAAACTACTCGATACACGTGTACGTGTGCGAGGGATGTCGTCCGCAAACTGGAAAGGCGATTTTGCAATCGACTGATTTTCGCGAATCGCCTCAAACTTTTAATTATTGTGCTTCCAGCTCACCCCTTGATCTATTTGGTGGCGCTCTCCGGGTGCTGTGCAGACAACGGGCGCAGACAAAATTCTGCCGGCGGGCCAAACGTGGTTCGCCATGACTACATGTATAATGTGGCCGGCGAAACCGCTGCAGAAAGGGCCACTTTCGCCGGCGGGACCGCTGCTGAAAGGGGCATGTGGCCCGCGGCGATGTTGCTAATCGTACCAGTGTGGCACTGTGTCACTGTGGTTTGTTTCCCTGGTCTTGAATTGCACGGGACGAAAGGGCCAAGGATAGATGAATGGCATCGGAAGTAAACACGCAATAATAACAAGAATGATAATAATAATAATAATAATAATAATAATAATAATAATAATAATAACCTAACGTAAGAATGACGTAAGACATTCACTGATCAGAGTGGCTTCTAAATGTTTCGTCAGTACCGAGATCTCCCCCACACCCCCCCCTCTCCCTCCCCCTTCCCACCATTCTGAAGTTCTGCGCGGGAAGTGGTGCAAGGGAGTTCTGCAAGCTCAACTAACACATGTTAAACCTAGCTGGCGTCAGTGGCATGCCGCCGACTAGATTAAAAATTAATTAACTAAGTTCTCTAAAGCTACAAAATCTCGTATTGCAAATGCAAACGAAACAAAACTATCGAAGTCAACTAAAGATATGAACTGCACAATATGTTAGCTTAAAATATCATAGTTTAATATCGGTATTATTTTTAGCATTACAGTCGAATTGGCTATCGACATAGACAAAATTATAGCCACACAAAAATTACCAACTCGTTACAATAGCCAGTTTGACTTGAATTCCGCTACACTGCTTCCTGAAACCATGCTTCTTGAAAATTAGTTTATCAAAAACGAGTCTTTGAAGAGCAAGGCCGAAAGCACCAGCTGGTTGACTTTGTACTCTGAATAGATGCTTTCGACTCACCTAAAACGAACAGGTTAGAAATTTATCTCGCATTGAAGGCGAGTTCCGATCTCGCCTTTGAGCGTCCAGACGACGCCTTTGAAATACCAGTGTTTCAGAAACTAGTGTATGAAAGACACGTTTTTCAGAAACACTATTCTTGTGCATCAATGCACCGTTTAACTGCGGTGTTATTAGAGATCCGCATCACAGCAGATAGAATCTAGCAGTAGGCTCATCCAATGTTAAAATTATGTCTCCACTAGTACTGCAATTTTGACTTTGCCACATGTGACACGCATGCGACCCTATATGTGACCCACATGTGATTCACATGTGACCCACATATGTGACCTCACATGTGACCCACATGTATAGCCCTAGGGAGGGTGTCAGTGACATGAGACAGTGTCAGAATGACATGGGACGGTGTCAGAGTGATATGGGAGGGTGTGAGAGTGGCATGGGAGGGTGTCAAGATGACATGGGACGGAGTCAAGGTTACATGGGACAGTGTTAGGGTGACATAAAACGGTACCACCAACCTTAGCGTAAACTCGTACAGAACACCGCCAGCCGCCGCTGCCTTGCCACCGCTAGAGGCGCTGGCGTCACTAGAGACAGTTTTCTCTATCTCTTGAGCCTACTGTTCGATTCTATATACTGTGTCTACATGTAGGGGCACCGTGGTCCGTAGCCGATATTATCCTTCAAATTACAAAATCTTGAGAATGTTTTCCCCGCTTAGGCCTTAATTATTTATGTTAAAGCGCCAATCAGCCTGCTCGGCATTCGCTCTAATAAAATATTGTCGCTATTCGAAGTGGCGTGTTCACAAGTTGTTAGTCTAACACGACTGCGTCCGTTTTCCTATGAACGCTCATTTTCTCCAGCTGGCAACATTCACGGTGAATATTCAGTATTTAAGAACCGCGTAACAACTATATTATGCTATTCATGTAGAGCGAGGTGTCCGTTCCTTGGACACAACAAAACAACTCCACCTTTTCCGGTGTCAGAGATATCATGACACTTTCACTCACTCACAGAACTCCAGGCTGCGAAGTACGAACAAATCTTATTTTTCGCCGGCTGCAGGTTGGGTTATCAGGAGATCGCGAGTCGATAGACGCTAGAGGCCTGCATACATGTAGATTGCTTCAATCGTCCTCCGGGATTAATTATTCGCGGGTCACAAAGGGGTTGTGCATTGATCGCACTTTGACTCACCCTTCATCGTAATCGTCAACCCCAGGCCGAGTCCATGATGCCGGACCCCATCGATCTTTTTGACATAGTTATGAAATACTGTACATGAAATTTCCGCGCGCATGTTATTTTGACGACATTAGCGAATCGCTTAGACTCGCAAAAATTACATGCGCAAAAATAAAGCCGCAGAAACTATTATAATAGGCATCTTCAAAAACGCAAACAGCTAAATTTCTGAGAGGCGAAATCATGAAAATAACATGCAGCACAAATTTCATGTTTTGCAGCAACGGCGTTGATGCATCTACGCTCGTTTCTTGACTGCGCCAGGCAGTGGACCCCTGCGCTCCATGTATCTCAAGACCGAGTCCCCGATGCACGCAGGCAGAGTGGAGAGGGGGACCCAGATGAGCGTGGCGTCCCTGCCGACCACGTAGCGCGCCCGGGGGTAGCGGCCCAGCAGGGCGTGTTCGTAGGCGTCCACCACGTCATCGAGACGCGGAGAATAACGCTTCTCAACATCGCTCATACCTTCGAAATCTACAGCATACGCAAGCGAAGACCGGTGCATGTATGTATGTACGCACTCTTATTTCAAGCACAGAGCAGAAATAATAATAAAACCTCAATCCAATCTATTAAATACAATCTGTTTGAAAAGGGAGACTAAAGGATCTAGTGGCACTAACATGGTTCCCATGAAATGCTTTTCAAATCACTGCGCTATACAATCAGTACCTCAACATAATAAAAATAGATTACATAATAATTAAAAATTATATATGTGCATAAAAATTTATTTTAAAACCATTTAGAAACGTTTAAAAACAGGTAAGCAAAGAGGATAATTCTTCCGCAAGCAGAATTCATTGAGCAACGGATCGTGAACACACGCTGTCTTCCATCAACAAGTTCCAAGTTACGCTATAACCGATCATTAAGGGCTCATCAAGTTTCAAATTAGAAAAATTATCATTAGATAGGCTACGCTAAACAAGAATATTGAAATACCACTACATTGCATGTTGTTCAAATCTAAGGGAAAGTTGCAGGAAATAAAACTCGAATCGTCGAGACGCGTTAGCTTGAACCATTGTGATTAAAAAAATCAATTTTATGTAAATTCGATACGGCCAAAGTATGTGAACTTGCTAATATTTAATCTGAAGCAGCTGTGTAATATGTGGGCCCACATGAAGTTTCACATGTGTTTGCCTAATGTGATTTCTTCATCAAATGGAAACTAAACAAATCAATCAAATTGCGAGTCAACTCTGCTCATTACTACAAGCTATAATTTTTTATTTATTAGGCCCTTATATTTCCTTTCAAATCTATTACACATGACAAGTAATTTTTAACTAAATCCACATAATCACTATGTATTTGGCGAAGCGTTGTGGCCGAGTGGTCTAAGCCGCGGACTTCGGATTGCGAGTGTGGCAGAGAGTCGGTTCGAACCCTGATCGTGCAAAAGATTTTGAGTCACTTCGTGCACTCTTGGCAATGGTGCTTAGTTTCGTCAGTCCTGCAAATAATCATCCAGTAGAGTGGAGTGCAGTAGAGAAGTTGAAGATGTACGCATATAGTCCCAGTGTGCATACAAGCAATGTTCCCTCTAAGGTCCGCGGCCGCACACAGATCTCAGAGGTGCCGCGCAGAAAAAAGTGAATCCGCGCAGAGAAATTGGATTAGCCAAATTGAAATTCTGCAAGATTGTTTATAATATAACTTGAAGCCTAGCTTTGTTGAGGTAACCGTCTGATCGTCACTCGACATACTCAGAATAAACGATAGCAAGCAGCGTAGGCCTAGTTGAAACGGTGTTTATGAAGCTGACATGGACAATGACTATTAAGGATGTCTTCAAGAACCTCTGTCAACACCCCCTCCCTCCCCCCCCTCCCCCCCCCCTCGATAATTTAAAAACGGTGGAACTGTGTTAATTGTCCAGAAAGGCCGCACAGGAATGATATGACTTGAAATAAGTGCGCATGCGACATTTTTTCTCCGTGCACACACTTTAAAAATTAGAAGGAACATTGCATACAAGTGTATACATGTATTCACTAAAACTATAATTTGAACAAAACATTTCTCAATGACATAGTGTACAATATATACAGTGGCCTACTCACACTTCCGGAAGTAGTCCTCTCCGTACTCTTCCCTCACTTCCGGTGCGATCCGCTCCCAAGTCTTCCTTACCCAGTCGCCGACATTGTCACGCGACATCATGTGTGTGCGGTAAAATCCAGGCTCTTTGATGATCGCCCTCACTCCAAAGGCATACAAGGAGCGTCTGTATTGCATCAACCAAATGCATACACGGAGCGCCTGTAATGCAGCAAACAAAGGTATACGAAAAGCGTCTGTGATGCAGCAAACAAATGCATACAGGGAGCGTCTGTATTGCAACAAAGGCATACAAGGTACGTCTGCATTGTATCAAACAAAGGCATACAAGTGATGAAAAAAATTTGATGAAAGAGATGAAAGAAGATTTTATTGTATAATTTTTGTACATTCGGCAACGCTGCAGCTTTACAATATCAGCTTCACTTCTGACAGATTGAATCATACATCATTATCCAAATCGACAAGCCTTTCATAAAAAGACATAACACAACATGACGTAGTATATGTACATAGTTTCAAAACTGACCAAAGATTAATTGTTCTGAACTTTTGACTTAACAATGAGCGACGTGTTCATTATGCCCTCACCTCAGTCCGTCGTTCTGAGGTGAGGGCATGTCCTATGTCTTATGAAGTTATGTGACATAGATATGCCTACATGTAGGTAACTTAGGAACTGACCTGAAATGAAGTATTCTTAGCTTTGCATTTAACAATAAAGCACATGTTTATTTTGCCCTCACCTAAGTCCGTCGGTGAAAGCCTCCACTCCATACTTCCCCAGTATGGAACAGAATTAGCGAGGCTGATCCTTCCCGTGACGCCAGACGTGTTGATGACCCTCCTTCGCGTCATCTTGACGAGAGGAAAAAACGTCATCGTGACGTCAATCAATCCGTACAGGTTGACGT
>JAQIWG010008655.1:0-11256 GCA_034695025.1 Chamaedrilus cognettii | reverse complement strand
AATAATGTAATAATATCATAATATCATAATATCATAATGTAATGTTGTCATAACGTAGCTGGGCACATCGAACCAATCCTCACTCTCAAAAACTCTCACTCATTATCGAAACCCTTACTACGGGCAGTACAATGATGGACGTATGGGGATGAAGGGGACGGGGCTTGGCCCGCGGACGTTTGGCCCGCGGGCCAATTGCAACTGTCCACAACTTAATTAAGAAGGTCATGACCTACACACATCGAATCACAATAATTAAAAGTGATTACTTACCCAAAATTTAAATCAACTTCAGCTTTTGCTAGAAAGGCCCTTCTTTCTACAACTGTGAGTGCAGCTAGTATTATGCACCTTCTGATATCAACGATCGAAACGTCCAAGCGCTAAAAATGAAATTTTAAAGATGTGTGTGGTCACACTGTTAAAATTAACGTTGCACTGAATGCTGGGATGCTCAAAATTTCAGGTCAAGTTCAAGGTCATTTTTTAGAGTAAGTTGAGGTAACACATGTTAAACCCAGAGCTCCCCGGGCGAGTCGTAAAACGCGACTTAAGAGGGGGGAGCGGTTCTGTGCTTGGTAAAGCCGAAGCCGAGGCACTGAACCGGACTGTAATAGTCTTCATTACTACATACGGTCCTTAAGCTCGCAGGGAAAGATGTTAAGCCCAAACTTAAACAGTTTTCGCATCTGCAAGTTTGATTCGAGTTGTTTATCCTTGCAGAAAGTATTAGAAAGAAGACATCGAGACTAACATCGAAATCGAATCAAATTATCCAGGTTTAATACTCTGACTGTGACTGTAACATTAGAACCGAAGGCCTACTCGATTACGGTTTAACATTTTCTCGAGTTCGATTCGAGTTTAATAGTTTAGTCTTCTATTGCTTGTATTGCTTGCAATCTTGCATGTAGTGTAATTATTTGTTATAGTGCTGTATACTCTTATATACATCTTCCATTTATTTAGACGCTACCTCCATCCTGGTTAGCCTGGTTACTAATTGCAAAGTAGCGATGGTCACGATAAAAGTTTCAGACGAAGAAGAACAATTTCATGACTGCTACATCTATATTTCAAAGCAAGAATTTCAGTCCGCGTGTATACGTGCATGTGCGTGTGTGTGTGTGTATACGTCTCGATGCATTCGCGCAATTTTTGACGATATATACATGAAATTTGTGCAGGTGAGTCACAAATTTCCCATCTCAGGTCATAGGGGGGTTTACAGCCTCTCAGGAGCCCCCGCGGGCCCCCTACGGAGCTGAAGCCCCCCGGCCATATACAAAATTGGGAAAAATCTGCTCAGACGCTCTACACGATGCTGGTGATAGTTTGATAGCTGGTGATCTCGTCAAGACCCTCTGAGCTTCCGGATGCCCCTGACAGCCCGTTTAGCCCCGAACATCGCCGGGTACTCCAGTTAGTACTATATAAAATGAAGCCTTGTAATAAAAAATATGCCATAGAAATGGCATGAGTTTATTATTAAACTTCTGAGGCGATTGAAGACCATAGACGTCTATGAAAACCGCAGAAATCTATGTGACTTGACCTGATGCTAATTTCGCAGATTCATTTCGCGTGCTGTTGCTAGCATCGAGCATTTAAATTTACGTTTTTCAGGCATCTCTGTGCCAAGTTATATAGGATAAGCTCATCCTCTGCATAATATTTTGTTTAAATTATTTTTAAAATGAATATCTGCTTTCTGAATTTTTCTTAACCCTGTTCTAAAATACCTTGTAGCTAGTCCATCCTAATCTTATAAATTGACTCTCTAGCTGCTTTGTGCAGGTTAGGACAAAATGCCGATCGATGTAAAGTGGCCCTTTGAACGCGACTGCAACATGTCCCTTGGCTGGCGACTGACGAGCAAGCTGGTGATGTCAGTGGTTGGCACAGCGAGCATCATTGCATCGACGTGGCTTAACCGCACGACAGTGCACAACCGCGCGGCTCTGTACCGCGCAATCAACGACCGGCCCAAGGACCGTGCATTGCTCACCGTCTGCAACCACGATTCAACCCTTGACGAGCCGGTGCTGTGGGGCATGCTCAAGTGGCGCCACCTGACATGGAACAACGATGTGATGCGCTGGACCCTCGGTGCTGCCGATGTCTGCTTCACGCGCGAGTTCCACTCAAAGTTCTTTGCGTACGGTCGGACGGTCCCGGTGTGCCGGGGGGAGGGCGTTTATCAGCGTGCGATGGATTTTTGTCTGCAGCGAATGAACGAAGGAGGATGGGTGCATGCGTACCCGGAAGGACGAATAAATGCCGATGACTCCACTATTCGGTTGAAGTGGGGCGTTGGACGCCTGGTTGCCGAGTGCGACATAGAGCCGATAGTTCTTCCGTTTCATCACATAGGGATGGATGACTTGGTGCCGAACAAGTCTCCATATCGGCCGCGCGTGGGCCAGCGCATCACGACAGTCATCGGGGAGCCAATGGAGTTCTCGCGAGTCCGACAGGCTCTTAGGGCCGGAACGATCACACGGCGTCAGGCGCGCAAGGAAATCACAGACAGGATTCAGGAAGAGTTTGAAGCTTTAAAGCAAAAGACTCGGAGACTGCATAATGCTCAATGTTAATTGTTGTTGCTGGTTAGATCAATTGATGTGGCACATTTATTAAATTTTATTTAGGTTGTTTGATTGAGCCTATTTGTTGGGCCTGCGTGCTAAAATTGTAAAGAAAATGTAGCCGAGCTATCAGTTCATTAATTGTCGTCATCTTGCGCTGTGTATCCTCAAATAGCGGTCCAGTGTTTTTTATGGAAATTACTTAATTGCTCGCTTTCACAATTTATGTCTACGATATTAATGTAAAAATTAACTGACCTCTTAGATGCGAAGATATGGAAGATTTGGCCTATCAGGCTCTGACACCAGGGCACATGTCTATTTCTGGTTGGCGCGGTCAATATAGGCCTATAAAATAAATGCTGAGCTATGCTTCAGTTTTGAATAGATTACTCTGTGTGTGCGATGTGCACAGCTTCTCAGATCGTTGAACCTACGTTTATCAGCCTATGCATTACACCCTGTTTCAAAATCAAACAACTCAACTATTTTGTTCAGCGACAGCATGCAATAAGCGCCGCCAATGAAATTGTAACCGCATTAACTAGAATCAACAATTCATAGGCTACTTCTACAAGTTTTTGCTCAATTTAACAAATCGGTGAAAAAAGAATTATACATATGGTTGGCGTCAGGAAGGGCATCCGATCTTAAAAACCCAGCTCCAATAGTCCTGATCAGGGTGAAAACGTGTAGACATGTGTGAAAGCATGGACATTAACAGACGGCGCGTTAAAAAGGAGGTTATTTTTAGTTAAGGTGAAAAAGATACTAGTAGTCAAAGTTGACCTACAAAAAATGAGTAATCAAACTGGCCAACTTCTTAATTGCTGTTTGAAACACCTTTCATGCAAGCGTATAATTGTCTACACTGCTACTGTATCTTTGCCATAGCTACAGAATGTTCAAATGTGTCTCACTTTTTATTATTCCATGATTCAAGTGTAGGACATTATTATTTCTATATGCTTTTTCGTATCATGCATCATACTGCTAAATTGTGATAATTGATGGCTTGACGGCCACTTTGACGGCCAGCGCCTTTCTGGAACCAAAATCGTGTTGAAAAACTAAGTGTATATTTCTACATTGCTAACAATTACTGAATTGAAACCTTAAGTATAGGCCTAGTATTTTCAGATAATTGTTTGATGTACATAGCTATAAATTAGTTTGCCAACTTGTCAGACATGTTTTTTTAGGTCTTAGGTTTATTATCTATAGGGTTTATTGTCTTTCTCATAGCTTGATAAAATATGAAGTAGCAGACTATTGATTCCAGTCAATGTGCTTATAATTTCATTGACAACGCTTATTGCGTGCGGTAGTTATTGAAGAAATTATTAGAGTCGTTTAATTTTGAAACACGGTGCATGTTGTTTTCTTGTAATGATTCAAGCAGACTATAATAATTATCATATAAGACACATGCAAAGAAACTCCTAGGAAGCTATAAGAACAATACTGACATCTTTGTTGAACCTTAGAAAAAATCAACACATTATAAAAAAGTAAAACGATGTTTATATCAAATCATGAGGTTATGGTCAGCTCTTTGGGTTTCTAATTAGGGTCCTAATACCTAACCATAACCTCATGATTTTACGTAAACATCGTTTGATTTTTTTATAGAGTGTTGATATTTTTCACCGATTCAAACCAAGATCTCAGTCTTGTTCTTATAGCTTTCTGTGAGTTTCTTTGCATGCGTTAGGATATTGCTCTACGGTATTAATTTTATTTTCCAATTTCACAAGCGTATCTGACAATTTTTAGTAATTCTATCAAATAGTTCCAGAGTTATGAGCTCAGATATTTGATTTGTGTGTAGCTTATTATAGATTCACAGTTGTTGGATTTATGCTTGAGTGGGGGAGGGCTTGCCGATTTGGTGGTCAGACGACGAAACGGATGAAGCCCACCCACGCTTGTGTGTACTCATGAAAACTTTTGTGCGTATAATGTGAAGTTATCCATTTTGACAATGTCAGCAGCATTTTATACGAAACTTTGCAGAAATGTTGCAAATAGATGAGCAGTGTATGTTTTAAATTTTGTGATGATTGAAAATAAATTGCTGTATTTGTGCCTGAAAATGCTGGCGTGTAGAGCTTCTTGGGCAATCGTGTACATACAAGGTTGAGCACAAAAAATTGAAAACACTTGAATTGTTCATGTATAACTATTTTAATTTTTATCCAAAGACAATTAAATTTTAAGAGCATGAAAAGACCATCATGTACTAATCACTAAAAATATTTTGCAAAGCTTGGTCGTGGTTGAATTCTATTTAGCTTCGACGTTGTGTGCTTCTTAGTTTGACTTACCGTATCTAATATTTTACTGCAAAAACACGTTTATGTGGCTTTTTATCCATAAGTAATATAAATATATTTTTATGCTTTTTCAATTTTGCTCACATAAATCTATTATGAACATTTTTGCTAAATTTGATGCAATTCTGCCCAATTGTTTCAAAGTTGTGGGCCATAGAAATAGACTTGTGTGTGTCTTAGTATTAAATCCACGTTTGCTTCATTTATATTCATTTTTAGACTTTTGTTTGTGAAAAAGTTAAATTTTTCATATTCATAATGTTCTTTGTGTCAGTAGCCTTAACTTTTCAATCACATTTTATAGTCATCATAAGTGCTGCTCAATTAAATTATTGAATGACAATCACGAACAATTAGCTGTACACAGCAGAGCCCATTATAATTTTAACTCAAACGCTGAGTATTGTGCACTTTAAAAGGGCGTAACTTTTAAATCAAGTATCCGAATTTCTCGAAATTTGGGATAAAATTTGATAATAGATACCCTTTCGATGCATAAAATTGAGTTATCTTTTGATACAATTTAAATAGTTATGCATGAAAAATGCAAGTGTCCGTGTTTATTTTTGGCCCACCCTCTACGCCAAAGAGATCATGTCATCATAAAGTTACCAAATTATGATTTGTACTCTTGTAATTATGTATTGTAAATATATTACTATAACTATGTAGGATCAGTGAGTGTCCTAAGCATATTTAAATACTTTAAGATCTCAGACAGATCTAAAGGCCTTCAATTGATCCATCCATTGGATGACGGTACAGGAGATCAGGGCAATACTCAGCGTTTGAGTTAAAATTATAATGGGTTCTGCTGTGTACAGGTCTGGGTGTACAGGTCTGGGTGTACAGGGCTGTGTGACATAGGTGTCAATCTGTTCTCAACATTTGGTGGGGCTGATTAAATTTACTGAGTCTAAAATAAAAATGCAAAATATTTGAGGGATCCATATATCAAGGTTGTATTACATACATTCAATTAATTGGGGGCATCGATCAAACAATAGTTTCAAATTTTTGAGAGGTTCAGACCCCCCCAGACCTCCTGGATTTACACCTATGCTCTGTGGCCCTCATTGTGTGTCCACAGTGCGCTGAGTTCTGTTATTAATAATTGTATACATATTCATGATCGTTGCATCATATGAGAATTCTCCAATCGGGATCAATCATCCAACATCTTCCATAAGTGTATTGTTTACTTTGTCTAACGCTGCTGTCATGATCGCGCATGTTTTCATGAAAACTTGTTGAAAATTTTGCTGCATTTGATGGATCCCTAATTTGTTTTTGAGATCATGTTATCAGAAAAATTCTGTTATGAGATTGAAACCCCCTGCAGACTGGGGTAAAAGAGAATAGGTGTGCAGCCCAGAGCTCCCCAGGCGAGCCATGAAAGGCAACTAGTGAAGGGGAAGCGATTCTTTGCTTAACCCCAAGGCACTGCACCGGACTGAAGTACTCTTTACTAGTGCATTCTGCCCTCAGTCATTAAACTCTTAAAACCTGATGATTTAGATTATAAGAATTTAATGAAAGCTTGAGGTACAAACGTAGGCCTACTGCTGCTGTTGGATTGACATGCTTTTCGCCTAATCTAAACAAGACTAATGGCTATTGATTTCTTTATCACCGACGTTTTAAAACAATTTTGCGAGGCAGAGTTAGGCCAAAATATTTGATTGGCTGCTGCTAAGTTTTATGTGTTTCTGTTCCTTTACTACACATAGGTCTATCTGCTTTCTTTGCCTCGTTATCGTTATTTTTGGATGCAATATGCAATCTTGTGTAAAATGTCTTCATTCCATCTGTCACAACTCACAAGAGTTTTCGTTTGTAAAAGAACAGAAAAAAGTGAAACAAATCTCTATCGATGTCCTTCGCCAGTTAGGAGATTATAGAAATGCATTATAGAGATGCGACTTGCAATATGAACAAACAAAACATTTTCCTACTCAGGTTCTCTGTCCCAGCCTCACAGAATTTCAGACCTGTAGGTGCAGCTAAAAAAGAAACTCATCTAAACCAATGTGGGTTGAGATGATTCGTACGAACTCCTCCCAACATGAATTTTTCACAGTCCATGAATATGCTAAGTTCAGATTATGCTATTCTGCGGTTCAGATTATGCTCTACGTATGCTTACACAAGAATTTCGGAAAGCAAAAGAATTTTTTGGCTCTAAGACTACGTGTTGCGGTGGCAAAAAACCTCAATCTAAGTCCGTCCGGGCAGGGCCAGCTCTAGTGTTCTCTGCCCCCCCGCCCCCCCCGAAAAAAAGTTTTGGGCCCCCTAAAGTCAATTTTTTCTCTGAATAAACTTTTTTCTCTCCCGTTGTGAACTTACAGCCAGGGGGTGAGGGGGGGGGGTGCTGAAGAAAGTTCGTTTAAAAACCAGTTTGTTTTGAATCAAAATAAAAAGCTTCAAAGAACTTTCGTACCATAACCTACGAGGGACGTTCAAAAAGATTTTTACCTGACCTACTTCTAGAAGTAGAAACATATAGAGCTTCTGAAATGACCTAGCTGAGTTTGTATTTTCTGATGTCGAGTAATTAGTAATTTAAGTATTTCTCATAGTTTGTGTTTGCATAATTTTTGTTTGCACTGTTTGCATCTGTAGTCGCAGACTGAAGTTTATTTAAATTTTTTTTTCTTAAATTTGTTTTGTTCACACTGTTTCTAAATTGGCTTAACTGTGCACAGTATTTGTCAATTTCGTGATACTATTGCTATATACTTGCCTACTGATAATTTGCCATAATACGGGCAATCATGTAGCCATGCAGTTCTGTCTTAGTCCTAGTCCTAGACGGATCTGCGCGACTACCACGGGGAATAAATTTCTCCCTTTGATTGCCCCTATTGCTTCATGACATTGTAATTTCATCTCGATGCTTATACTGTCTTGCTGTTGTTGAAACAATAAAGATGGAATTTTTTTTTTTTAAAGTCGCAGACAGTTGAAATTTTTTTTGGAAGTAGTTACATATATTGTGAGTATGCGTTTGAATTTCTGAGTTAATTCTTTTTGTTTGCGTTATCAGATTGACTAACTAGTTGAGATATCCGTTAAAATGGAGAAGGTCGAATATCGGTCAGCTATAAAAATTTTCTTTTTTCAAAAGAAAGCACCAACAGTTATCCATGACGAGATGTTGGTTGTGTACCACAATGACAGTCCTTCATATGACGTTGTTAAGCAGTGGAAACATGTTGAATCACCACCACCCAAGAAAGCCAGGATTCAACCATCCGCCGGTAAGGTCATGCTGTCGGTTTTTTGGAACCAGGATGGTGTCATCCTCACTGCTTACCTACAGGGAACGGTCACACCACCACTAGACAGTACTACACTAACCTCTTGATGAAGCTACGTGAGGAAATCAGGAGGAAAAGGCGGGGCATGCTGCGTAAGGGCATTTTGTTGTTGCACGACAATGCACCTGCTCACAGCTGTTGTGGCATGTCAGGTCGCGAGAGACTGTGGCTATGAAATACTGCCTCATCCGCCTTATTCACCTGATTTGGCACCTTCAGACTTCTTCCTGTTTCCCCAGCTAAAGTCTGCCTTGCGGGGTCGTCGTTTCAACACTGATAATGACGTCATAACTGTCACGGAAGAGTACTTTTTAGCAAAAATGGGGGGTTCTACAAATGGCATAAGGAAGGTGAAGAATCGTTGGGAAAAATGTGTAACTTTGGCAGGATCATACATAGAAAAAGACTAAAAACTGGTGAAAATTTCAAGTGTCTACGACTTCTAGAAGTAGGTCAGGTAAAAACTTAAAACGTGAACGTAAAAACGCCCCTCGTACTTCAAACCCAATGCACCTAAAAAATTCGAATGTTCCCAGTGGGTCCCCCCGAAATATATGACTAGGCGTCTTAATCAGTGCCTTTTTACATAAATTACTACGTCGAATTCAATCCTTTTCCCCCCAGTGAACCCCTTCAGAACCGTTGGCTTCAGAAAGGCTCCCCCCAGCCCGGGGGGCTCTTAAGGCCGACGCTGCGAAAGTGCAATGTGTTACCAGTAATTATTCGGATACAAATTTTTATAGGCTATTTATATTGGGGGAGGTTTTTACATTCTTTGTTAAATGCTGGGGACACCGGACACCGATACGGTTACTTATGAAACCATGTGTTTGGGTCTCTTTTGACCATGCATATTTTGCATGCAATTTTGCATGCATGATGCAACCAAGTTAAGAAAATTTCAATGTCAAATGTCCTTAGCTGGATTTCATGCAAGCCGTGAATGCAACCCAGTTAAAGAACAAGCCGTGCATGAAACTCAGTTAAGAAAATCGTTGTCATGACAACGGTCGTTCGTCCGCCTTAACACTGTTGCATGCAAATTGCATGCAAAATATGCATGGTAGAAAGTGATACATACTTCAGAAAATTCATTCCAAAACAATTCATGCAAATTCATCCTAAATTCAGCGAAGCTGTTAAATTCAGGTGTCGCTAGCCGATAATTTTCGTGCCAGATTATTCTATTACTCTGGTTGGCGGCAGGAAGGGCATCCGGTCATAAGGACCCAGCTGAGGAAAACGTCTAACTTTTGTTATGATGGATATATTCTATAGCGTCAAAATGGCAGTGATTTTTATAATTATGATTGCAAGTGTGAATGTAAAAATTAAAAACCTTTTAATGCTGAAGAATGATTTATAAGAAGAAAATTAATTATAAGACTATCAGTTATTGTCAATTTTAGCAAGTTACAATCGCTTGAACCACTATATAATTATGTGTGCAATGGAGATGATTTATGACTAATCTCTGCAGAGAACATAGATAGCCTGCTGTGCAGAATAGTTTGTGCCAAGATTATGAAACACTAGCCTACAAAGCTATCGAGTAACTCAGTTTATGTTTTCGAGTTGTTGTTTTATGTTTTTAAAATATAGTTTCTGTAGTTTCTGTTGCCAAACAATAAATTTATACGTTAGTCCTAACTTGTCTTTAGATTATTTTATATATTTTTTGGTCCCAACTAGTCATCGCAGTTGACAAAATAGCAGGACTTCAGACCAGTTGTCCGATAGCTGCAAATCGGTTTGATCTTTGTTCGTTTCAATTAGCCGTGCTGCCCGCGCATGAAGTGTTCCTCATAAAAACGCTCGAACGCCCAATTAACGCTCAGTTGGCAACTCGTCCAAACATTGACTATAGGCTTACCCGCAAGGACGGTTCTACGTTGGGGATGAGGGGGGTGCGCCTACTTTAACATTAAAACCTAACTAACACGCTAGTGTGGGGCACTAGCATATAGTTAAGCTTTTAAAGTGTTAAAGTTAGGAAAGGGTAGGTAAATTAAGCGAAATTAAGGCAATGACGGCAATCACCCCCCCCCCCCCTCCACCCCCTCATTATACACCAGCGTGCGGAGCGCATGTCATGTAGGCCACACATTCAAGTAAAAGGCTGTTGCGTGACTAAACATTTCCATCAGCACCCCCTCCCTTCCCCCCGCCCCCCGGCGGCTAGTTCCGCGCAGTGGTTAAAGTGGCAAGTATGAAGTTGGGGTGTCTCAGATTTGCAATAAAAATTACATGTCAATTTAATACAAATGTATCGATGCAGCATAGCCTATGCATTCGTAGTATAGGACTTCTGCGATGGAGAGAAAAGTAGGCCTGGTGTGAGTTTTTCTCCTTCACCACTCCACCAAAGATTTCGAGAACAGTCCCTGCTCACAAGCGCGGGGCCGGGGGTCTTATCTCTCGACTCTCGTCAGCAGTGTCCTAGGCGATCTGTCACAGTGTCGATCAGACACTGCGCGCTCCGCTGCAGTCGAGCATGCATTGCAAGTAGAGAGTGACATGGGGAAGCTTTTGGCTCCCCAACCCTTAACCGAAATGTATAATCTCTCCCCTCCCCACCCCACCCCGCAAACCGATTTCAAATTTCCTCCCGTTCCTCTTCCAGCAAGGATCGTCCCGCTCCCCTCCTTATTCCCCGCAATTTTTCCGCGGTTTCCCGAAATTATTTTGCATATAGATAGGATTCCGGGAGAAGGGGGGTGGTCAGAGATAGTATGATCCTCCAATATTTTGAAACAGCAGTTTGGCTCAATTAATTTGAATGTGTGTAATACTAACTTAATTTATGTACAACTCAATATTTGAACTTCATTTTAGACCTAACAAAACAAAATTTCGAACCCCCCAATATTGAGACCAGATTGACGCTCATGTTGGCAGTAGACACTAATATGGTGTAACTGCAGCTTCTAGCTTTCTGCCTGAGGGAGGAGCCCGGGGGGGGGGGGCGAGGGGCATTTAAGGCTGCTGAGGGAGGGGAGTTAAAAGAACGAA
>JAQIWG010008654.1:0-11257 GCA_034695025.1 Chamaedrilus cognettii | reverse complement strand
CGTACTGCAGTACCGTACTGCAGTATCGTACTGCAGTACCGTACTGCAGTACCGTACTGCAGTACCGTACTGCATTACCGTACTGCAGTAGCGTTCAATTTGGGTCACATTGTCCAGTTACCTTTTATGACCATCAAGAATTGTGTTGGTTTGTATTAATTGTGATTCTAGCCTTGAAAACTGTTAATTGTGCAACAAAGTTTTCGCACACTAGCAGAATGCACTAGAAGGCTTGCTGTTGCATGCGAGCCTGTATTTAAGCCCAGTAAATTGATTAGCAGTTTTGCGAATTAATTTCAATTTTGATTAGCAGTTTCACTAATTTGATTAGCAGTTTTTATGTCGTCTTCAAAACGTCCAAGGGATTATACATAACTGTTGAGTCGCATTGTACTGTACTATACCTGGTCCGTGTAGTATAGCACCAAACAATTTTTATTATATCCACCCCAGGGTTCCATTGTTACACCACGTGTATGACTCAATGGCGTGACCGTGGACATGATAAGGCCCAATCACGTCATGATTGGTCTCGCCAGTTCGTACAGTAGATAGAGCCGCTCCTGAAGTGAAAGTCAAATCAATGCTACCACTGGTCGGTTTATTGAACTTTAATTTACACAATTTTTGATTGGCGTATATTGCAAATCAAATTTGTGTTTGATTCGCAAGCGGGGTAAAATTTATTCACAAATTGCGATGCGAATCCGCGCAATATACAGCCCTGGTTGCGTGTCCTTTTCAACGACAAAATTGATAAAGTATGGTTTTACATTTAAATTTAGGCCAGATTAAGAGTTTCAGTCTATGTACAATTTAGGCGATCCCTCTACCGATAAGTCATGTTGTTCAGATATTAGCACTTTTCAGTCAATATTTTTGACATGAATTCAGAAGCACTGAAATGTTTCAAGTTCTTTTTGTTAAACCCCACGCAATGCGCTGCAGCCTTTGATGCGACTGATATGTCCCAAAGCAAGATTAATTTTGCAGCAAATTTTTACTGTCAACAGTCATTGCGGCACAGACCGAGCCGTTTACCCTATGGAGTGGTTTTCCTGAACTGAGAGACTGGGCCATTTGCACTATGAAGTGGTCTTGCTGTACGCAGACTGGGTCGTTTATCCTAGGAGTGATCTTTATGTAGGAGGGAATCGACCGGCTGGAAAAAAAAGGATTCCGGTGGATTTTCAGGATTGAAGAGAATGCAAACTTTATGACGTCAATAAATGATAGTCAAGAATCTCTTGTTGCTGTGATTATCCAAGTCCACAACTAACCTACATGAAAATTTTTGTTAAAATCTCGTGTCGTTTCTTTAAAAAATCTTTAAAAACCTCTTAAAATCTTAAAAAATCTTAAGGCCGTTTTGACAGGCAATGACATTTTATAATCTAGTATAGAATGCCATACAATGAAACGTATATACATGTATATAGCATTAAATATTTGCATATTTATCATATCACAAAATCCTCAAAATTTGCAGCCATAGGCCCTATCGTGTTATGGTCGACATCGGTATGGATTGTAATTTCATTCAGAAATCACAAGCCTTTGCACGGATGATGATTTTATTCATGCATAGCGATTTCATTCTGAAGACTGAACGTGGACAATCCTAAGTCTGACTCCTGAGGCGTCACGTTATTGAACAACAATTACCAGAACGACGCTCCATCGCCCGACAGCGCGTCCGATTAGCAAAACTGATCGACTGAATAATTGAAAATAATGGATGCCGGTAGAGTTTTCTAGAATTCCTGCCGCCCGCTCAGTTTTACAAACTAGACGTTATGATCGCCGGGTCCGATATCTGGATGAAGAATTAGTGTATCGTCTGATTTGATAGTGTTCGCCGCACAGCCATGCCACATGTAGCAGTGGCGACGTTAGGGCGTTTAGATTGGGGGAGGGGGCTGGGGCGACGAAGAGGGACCAGTTAACCCCTAGTCGGATATTTTAGTTAAAATGCACTTTGCGACCTTGCAACTGCGACTTTGCGACTTTGCGACTTTTCAAAGCATCCACTCCAGTCTCCTCTTCAACACGCAGCGAGCCTCGACGAGTCTGTCTGGCATGGCGCTATTTTGAAGCCCTTTTCATAATTTTTCTTCACTGTAGTGCAGCAAAACCAATGAGATATTTTTTTATTTGGAAGCATGGGGTAGACGGGTCGTTGACCTGTGTCATTGACTGTTACCCCCCAGCCAGACTATGCTTTTCAAATGAGCCTACTTGCTTTTGAAACGCTTGATTTTAAACACAAGTACTGAAAGTAAACCTGTCAACACAGTGTCTTTCAGACACTGCATATAGGATTTTAAATTATTATGTGATCTATTATATTATGTTGAGGTAGTGATTGTACAGCGAGTGATTTGAAAAGTATTTTATGGGAACCGTGTTAGAGCCACAAGGGCCTTTAGTCTCCCTTATCAAGCAGATTGTATTTTATATATTCCATTGATGTTTTTATTATTGGTGCTCTGCGCGTGAAATAAACTTGTATACATATTTGTATAGATGAAGCACAAGGGTTTGGCGCACCGACAACAGAACCGGTCATCCGGCTTTTTAGTCAAAATACTGTAAAACATGACATTTTCGCATGCATGTCATTTTCGCGAATTTCGCGAATCGGTGTAACTCGCGAATATTACATGCAGCAAATGAAAGCTGCTGAAGCCATGTTTAATGGGTAACCATAAAAATGCAAAAATTAAGTGCAGCTAAATTTCTGTGAGGTTAAACCGCAAAAGTAACACGCAGCAAAAACTTGATGTTTTACAGTATATTTGCACTAAACGGTGGCGCCTTTCTCGTCCGTGAATCCACCCCCGCGAGCAATTTAAGCTGAAGCGGATCTCGATCCTCGGATCGGACTGAGTAGAGCTGTAAATCAGCGTATTGATTGCGGCATCGATCGGCTCTGCCCGCCCGCTACACTCGGCTGTAATACCGCTGTGTACATGTATCTCAGCTGTGGCTCTAAAAAACACAAACGACGATGCGCAGAAAAACATCTTCATCCCCCTTGAGCGAACTTTATCTGAAACGTAAATTGACCGCACGATGGCAGCAACCGATAATCCAATTCTAAGAGTGTAATTATTTGAGTCAACTTGTGAAGTTGTCAAATCCATTTGCATTCTAGCTATAGTCGAAAGTCTGAAATATTTGACTAAGCAATGTCGTGTACATTATTTTATAATATTTTATAGGAATGTAACGTGAAGACCCGTTGAAAACTTGACATCTAGGAATAGGATCTCTAGTAAATCTGATCATGAGAGATGCGATGTGTCTCGCTCCAGGATAGAATCGAAGATCAAATCTTTGAAGGAAGCAAAGTTGCGATCATCAGCAGAATCTGCTGCAGGGGCAGTGGCACCGCTAATTGCGCCATAAATCACTGCGGTCTGCAGAGGTGGCGAAAACAAGCAAGCGCAGAAAAACATAAAGCAGGGAGACACGTAGAGTGGACGTGACTGGAAGCTTAAGTGTACAGGGCAGAGTTTGCAGCCGTTTGAAGCTTTGTGCATCTTTAGCGTCCAATCTGGGGGTCTGGGACCCTGCAATTATTGATAAGGAGCATATGAACCCCTTCAATACAGATCTGTGAGCGTTTTAATATCAGTGCCTTATTCTCAAAAATTTTTGAATATAATTACCTTACTCCGAGTACGCTGAATATGTCGTATATTGAATATAGATTCCCACTCGGAATATATTGTACATTGAATATATTGAAAATTTGTCCTCGTGACGAAATAAAGATACATAATGTTGCCACAATATTTTAAGATGTTCCCTTTGTGCTTCATCCCCGGTCAATATTGCTAACGGATCGTAACCTAGTGAACTTGAATCAAAAAATTGAGTCTGCACTGATTGCTGGTGTCTTTTTAATTATGATATTGACTGCAGCATGATATATTATCCTTATCTATTCTATGCTACACTACATCCAATACCATCAGGAGCTATTTGGTATAGCGCGCAGATTCAACATTGTTACACGAGGCTCCTCTTGCTGTCAAGATTGTTTACAATGGCCTCGATCGTGTGTGCTCAGGGCTCGGACATTTTTTCAGCATTTTGTGCATTTCTTGGTTCAGAATTTGGAGAAAAATGATCGAGGCACCGCGGTGTAGTGGTTAAGGCGTTGAACGCGAGTCCCAGATACCTGGGTTCACGTCCTAGCTTCAGTATAACCATTGAGCTTGATGACCATGATTACAGGCATTACTGGATCACAATGTAATATTCCTGGGTTTTTGTTGTATCGTTTACAGACAACTATCGCTGAATTTTTTTTTTTTTGCAAAAATACGCCCAGGTGAATGCGTCAATTTATGCTAAATATTTCACGATATGTCAGAATTGTGTTCAAAATCAGATCCGCCTTTCACTGAAATATCTTGTGATATATCACAAGCAGTGTTATCACTGGTTGTGATATATCACAAGCAGTGTTATCACTGGTTGTGATATATCACAAGCAGTGTTATCACTGGTTGTGATATATCGCAAGCAGTGTTATCACTGGTTGCCGATATCCATGCACATGTAGATACTGCTGCGTTGAATGCCCCCCGTTCATGAGTGACATGTCATTAAAAGCTTGTTTTGTTTCTTAGACCGGAAAGGCTCGCTAGGTCGGGCACATTAAACGGTCTGGCAGTCCAAACTCGAAGGGACTCGAAGCCTGTCCTTTGAACGGGATCGAAGCATGAACAAAAGACTGTTTGTCGATGCTACGCGTTCGGCGCTTGTATTTGAAAGAGGCAGAAAGACATATCCACTTGTTCAGTTTTGTCTTTACCTTGTTCTCTAACCATTAGCCTGCACCCTACAGTATGCCCGTAGGCATGATACATGCGGTGCAGAGTGTGCCGCATAAATAAATAGCTGAATAGAATTGAGAATCAATTGATGACAAACCTAAGATAATCTTAAATCTGAGAGTTGACTCTGGGTATTGGCTGCTGCTGCACCTTCTCGCGTGTGTGTACTGCCTAGCAGCCTGTAGCCTGTACTGAGCAGCGCTCTGTATGCACGGCTATTGGGTCTAACGTGAATAATAAAACTGTTTATCGCCGTGTGGCGCCTTTATTGCATTATTACAATGAGGCTGTGAGGGGCGTTATGGTGCGACGTACCCCGGCCCTATATTCAAGAGAGCAGAGGTTAGAGAAGGACCGTTAAATAATTATTATAGAAGTAAAGGGGCAGCGAGTGAGAATTTATATGGAGAGTTTTAATGGAGAGTAGGCCTATAAAGAGCTCTATATATAGAGAGCCGTGCCTAATAGTTATCAAGTACAGGTGGGTAGAACATACGACGGAGCCACTTCCGCTAACAGCCGATCAACATACATCGCTGCGGGCTGTTCTTTCGATCTTGATCCAAGGGAGAGCTTTCACCATGCGAAATTGTGAATTTTAAGGCCAGAGGCTGAGCTGGAACGAAAAGGAATGCAGAACGAGGGCATAAATTGGATCGCCACGGCGACCTTCTTCATCATGTTTTAGGTCCGTAGCTGCTGTAGAAATAAACTTCACGCCGATATTCAAAACTGAGTTCAAAATTTCATTTAAGCTATAAAAAAAAATAACGCTGTTTGACCATTTATTACGAGAGAATTTTCTCGATCCCTCCAACTGCCTGCTAAATGCTAGGCAATGCGATACAATACATAGTGTTTATTATACCAATACGCGTATAATATGCGAACAAATTTTGGTTCTTCTTTCTCTTACGCAAAGAATTCAATTAAATGTCGAAATCCATTTACTTTGGAAAAAATATACGAAATGCAAACGGCAAATGCGTAATTGTTATATGCTAGGCTGCAATCTTGCACTGAGCTATGAGCTTCTACTGTGCTACCGCCGCTACTCTTCTACACCGCGCAGGCCATTAGCTGCTACTAGTTTTAATAGTATGCCTCTGATAACCATGAACCGCTGCCAAATATTGCCCCTAATATTTACTATCAGTCAACATGGTTCTTTTTTGACCAAATCTAGTCTACGCACCATTCCTCATTCCCTCCAAGCAGCTCCACACAGAAGCTGCTGTCCAGTCGATATCCGCGCTGATATCCGCGCTGATATCCCGCGCCAAGGCTTAGCGAGGAATGCTAATGTCCCCAGCAGGGGAATAATTCCCGCTCGACTGCTGCAGTGACGCCGAGTTGGATTTGCGCGGTGCGTCCGAGGCTCTAGTGCCGGGTCGCGTTCAGACATAAAGCTGTACCAGTGAAAGCATAGCCTCAGTTCCGATTAGCATATTGTTTAGCACATTGGCTAAGTACCGGGGGTATGCGCTTCGACATCAACATATACAAAAAAAAGTAGCATGATTATTGCGATTAGCATATTGTTTATCACATTAGCCTTAATGAAAGGACACGTTTTGCCATAAATCGATACCAGGGAAAACATTGCATTAGTTTCGATTAGCGTAATTGTTTTACTCCTTTAGTAAACTGCGATTAGTATACATGTTTTGTTTGCTTCTTTAAAATTGTGCTAACATGTGGAGGGTAGTTTTTACAATAAATTGACATGCAAGGGTCAGAATGTCATTATTCATTTATATAGCGATTAATTTCTGACTTCTATATTTTCGTAAGATGAATCTCAATTCATCTTCTGAAAATATTGCAGTTTTTTACATTACAGGTTAAGTGCTTGTTTGCCTTCATGCCAGCTGATTTAAAAATCTGTCACGTTTTCTGAAATTGATACATGATCGAATCCGGAAAAATAAGAAGGATGCATTTTTATTTGGCACATGGCGACCTCATGAATATTAATTAGCATGAGCTCTGCTTTTCCTGGTATGGGTGTATGTCGGAACGCTGCCGGGACCCTTCGGGGGGAGGACGCAAAGAAATCAATCTTGTGGATGTCGCCGGAACGGAAATTGACCGGTCATGACCCGGCCTTATCCGGTGGATATCTTGCTCATGCTGTGCTATACCATAGGTTGCTGCAGTGGTAGGGCTGTTATATATGAGCTGCTGAATACGTGCAGTGCATTGCGTATGGATCGTCAGACTGTGCGCTAAATATTGCTTTAACTTATTTTCTTCATGACATCATTGACATATGGATTACCTGGCCTCCTGTAATAGGAGCCAATTGCAAAGGAATTGTTGTAAATAGTACTTTGTTTAGGATCATACAATTACAGCATGTACTCAATGCTGATATATATTTCTGGTCATGGCACATTCGCCAGGCCCGATTCTCTCCGCCATAAAAATCTAAAAATCTGCGACGGTCAATATATGAGCACTCTGCCTTATAATCTACACATTTGCTCTTTTTTGTTGTGTTCTCACGTAGTGATTACAATTTGGCACTGCATACACGAAGCCTCCGAAAGGGTGTATCAATTACAGCAATGATTACTCGCGTATACTACATCGTGATCTTTTCTGTCAATCTGAGTTTATTTTTCTTAGATTTTGACGACCACGAGTCATGTAGAGGCCATTTTTACCATGTACAATAATTCGCATAGAGAACGGCTCACAAAACCGCATTGTAAGCGGCAATAGCCTACATTGAAACTTTTTTATTTTTAACCATCTACAATATATGATTAGGCCATTACGCAGCGTGGGGTAATAACTCTAAGACGTGAACGGACCTGGCACGGATGCAGCGTGGCCATTTTCTCATCCCGAACTCACAAATCATAGTCGCCATCAACCTGAAGTATATAATAACAAGTGAACTTCCTTGTTTGTGCTGCTCTTGTGGTAGACAAATCTCGAATTGTGAGCGACGGAAATCTGCATATTGTATTATATGTCCATAGCCAATTCTGATATTTTTATCCTTGTCTAGGAGCCCGCATCCGTGCAGTTAAAATCATTAAATTAAAGCTGTAGATTTGAAGTGTTTCGTTGTTTTGTATTATTTACTTGCCCCATGCCTTTCGCAGGCGGGAAATGCAGCCTTAATAAACCGCCCGTCTGCGTGTTTATTCACGCTACATCGTCCTCGTTCCTTGTGTTTTGTGTGGTAATAGCGACATCGCCTTTGTAATGTAGTGTATTTGTTCAACAAATCAACGAGCACATCATCGCATCAATGCGCAATATTATATATTATTTAGCCTGTGTGTTAAATAAGTAGGCCTATATGCAGCGATTGTAGTGAAAATTGAGCAGCGTGGACAGTCGTAACAATCCGCACTTACGATTGAAGCAAGTGATGTTTTTCCATTTCCGTTTGCATGACATATTTTGTTGCGTTACTGTGCAGTATAGGCTTGCATGACCTACACCTACATAACTGCTGTGGATTCCTCCCGTTGCTGTTAGCTGATGGGTTCAGCCTGAACCCTTAGTATCATTTTAACGTTACCATCCTCAGACTTGTGGGTAGGACATTCTCAGGCGTTCGTTTGCTCACGCAACCAGTATCAACCAGTATCCAAAGATCGCTTGATCCGCCATGACTGTGCTGCGGCCGGGCACGCTAGGGACGGCGCCCCCAACAATCGACATGGAGAGATAGCATCTCTCAGCGTTTGAAACGTTGTGTACTGCGCTCCGGACGCGCTCCCTGCAGGGGCGAACGAACCAAGTCGCTGCACGGTTGCGCTTGGCTATCAGGCCTAAGGGGCGCTTTTAAAGGAAGTTGTACAAGGGACATTTATCATTAAAATACACGTTTTCTGAACATTTTCTTTGCTGTAATGATAAACTTTAGATTTAGCCTATATTTGTACAAATGGTCATCAACTGCAAACTGAAAGATGTGTACGCGAATGTCCTGGCTATGCATGGGGGATACCAGCTGGAACAGATTTCTATTTAAGAATTTTGGTTAAATATATCGCAACGTGACCTTAACTTTCCTATCCTTTCTGATACAACTTCGTTTCTTTCTTTTAACTTTCTTCGTGGACTGTTTAAGATTGAACCTATTATATAGTTGATTGAATGCGAAAAATAATTGATCTTAAACTTTGCATGCGCTAGATGTTCCCTTGATCCCTCTTGCCCGCTGTATAATGCTCAAGATCAAGATCTCCCGGCACCCGCAGCAGGGAGACAAACTGCACCGTGGGGGATCCAAGCGATAATTCTTGTCAGCCAACGATTACCGGAAGGGGGTGGAGGGGGGGAAGCTAGGGGAGTTCGGGGAGCGATTTCTGTCAATTCCAGGCACTATACCCTCCCCTTCGCCCCGTGGTTTTCTTCAGTACTTTCTTTTCTAGTGCTGTGGTTGAAGGTATAAACAAGCTTACACCGTTTGGCCTCTATTTTTGTAGTAATTCATCGAGTAGGCCATCAACACGTTTCTTCACTAGATCGGCCTGCTATATTGGTCGTGAAGTTCACTATAACGCGGCTCACTATGCGCAGTTTACATTTAAGACAATCTTTTCCAACTGCTGAGCAGTTGCACAAACGCTGATGATTGTGGGCGTGCGCTAACGCTGATGGTGAGTAGGCTGGCTACACATACTCACAATACATGACCGCTATAACGTTCGCGTTAGCCTACACGTACACGTAGGCCCACGCCTACAATCTTTAGAACGTGTGCCCAGTATTATGTTGTGCTTAAACCGGAGTCGAACGTTTATTTGTGCAACTAATATTTCTTGGATTGGACGACCGCTACACCACTGCTTCCTACTGCGTGTCCCCGCCTTGGCCACACCCATATGTCCATTCCAGCTTTCCACTTCCATGCTAAAGCGATCGTCAAGTTCATATCCTCTGGTAAAAGCACAGAACGGATCGCGTGCTGCGAGATTAGAAACCCATTTACAGCGAGGATCGGCCTAGTTGCGAGCAGTGGTTAAAGAGGGGCGGTTCCTCAGACCCCCCATCTCAAATATGAGACCCGGCACCTCACATTTGGGCCCCGCCACCTCAAATATGGGACCTGTCATAGTTTACGCAGCACGCATTATATAGGGCCTATTGCTGGAAAAAATTAGGTACATCATAAGAATTACCATGTTAGCGTGATACAAAGTTAATTTATTCCGCGAGAGGCTTTATTCGTCTTTGATAAATTTACGATTATTGACGCGTTGAATTATTTTAAAATTATGTGACCTCCCCGTCTTTTATTTCTACTTTAGCCACTAGTTGCCAGTTGGGTGACGCCGTCCTATCTGTAATTGATGCTGTACTTTATGACTGCTGCAGTTTATGCGCGCAGCCGTACCGGGGGCCTTCGGGCAAAAGGCGCGGTGGGGAATTACTGCGGTGTGGGGGCATAAACGTCGATCCACAGGGGGTCTGGGGGAATCGGCCCCATATTTTTGGGATAGTTTGAGGGAACGCATAATGTTCGAGCTTGTGGAATACAATCTGTATACAAACCCCCTCAAATAGTTGTACTTGTTTATTTTAGACCTCATCCTTTCCCAAATTGATTCCGATACTAGTGATGTTTTGAGGAGATAGATAATTGCATATGCACAGGGAAGCTAAAATTTGACCGTTTTGTGACCATATGAAATATTCTTCTCGATCGGTTTTTGTGGTAGAAGGGAAGTGGTATTATTGCCAGCTTGCTCTGTGATAATAATTCTCACCTTACTCGCTGGTATTTTTGAGGATCGTGATATCCGGACTCTCAATAGTAAATTTGAGTATTTGATTGTTACGCTGTTAGTACTTATTGTCAACGCCTTACAGTGTATATTATAGCCGACAAGCAAATAAATGTTCCATCATTAGTATTATGGAGGGAATGTAGGAGTATAGGCTACAAGGTATGCAGGCTGATTAATTTTATTTGCATAATTAATGCGTTGTGAATCTTTTTACTCCACACGAATCGCAGCCATTTATTGAACAAATTTTTTTAATGCAAAAGTACTAGAGGCGTACTGTTTTTGAGAATTCAATGAAAATGCCTGTATATGGCAGTGTATCGCAAAACTTATAGAAAAGCGTTTGCTGTACACCTATTTCCAACACGCAATTTACGCCAAATTTCTGAAATTTATCGTTCTTTGAATACTATTTCCTGTCACGTGATTTAATTCTCTCTTCTCATTGGTTGCCGCAGCTTGTCCCCTTCGCCATCCACCGATGACCGGCTCAAAGAGAATTCTGGCGGGGTGATGACGTCATTCGCTGCCATGACAACGCGACTGGAGCGCCTGGCCCAGGGGACGCCTGAAACGTGCTCGGGGTGTGGGAGGGGGGGTGAGAGGGGGGGTGAGAAGGGGGGTCGGCTGGGTGGCGCGGGGGCAGGG
>JAQIWG010008653.1:0-11258 GCA_034695025.1 Chamaedrilus cognettii | reverse complement strand
CCCCCCCTCCGCTCGTGAGCTCCGCACGGGAGTGAAAAAGTCACATGTGGGACCATTTTCAGACTTCGCGAGATACCCGGCCTCGACTAAGTACATTGACAGGCTACATATATGACTTTGTACGCCATGTACTGATTGTGCGATAATAATACTTTCAGGACTTCCCTTAATTGGCGTCGCGGCCTCTATGACGCCAGATAGTTTGTCTCAGATGCCGAAAAACAAATCCCTGGCTTCACCAAACGCCAGATTGCAAGGGTCTCGGTGTCGCAGTAATTGAATTATATAATAATTTTTATGGTAGGCCTAAGTAATATTTTTTAGTAGCCTACTCTATTGAATCATGGTCTCGTGAACTTGGCGGTTGTAAGTCAAACGTCAGTGGCGCTACTACCGACTGAAATACAAATTGTATATGCATTAATAATTTTTCTTTATCAAATTAAAGATATCATGATAATTTATAAAGCAAAGTTAAAAGATTCAAATATTGAAGATAGATAGGAAGATTTCTAGCAAACTGATTCGAAACCAGCCTTATTTTATGTAACCAGACTACACTTTGTTGAACTACAACACATAGCAATAGTATAGTAGCGAGCCTAGTGTCTACAGCAAGTCATTTTAGGTACATCGTTTGCAAGGCTGTAACCGATAGCTACAATAGTCTGAAAATCCGGCGTTTTCATGCCCTCGTTTTTTTGTACAGCTCTCTGCACGCCAAAAAGAAACATCGGCGCAATGTTTTTAATGGTAGCGTATCATGCATTATTCTATTCGTATTCGTTGCTTGTATAGCCAGGAAGAAGGAAGCGATCAATAGTTATGACCGAAAACTTGAATCACACTTGCCTTCAAGCGCTCCAAACTTTAACTCAATCTCTAGTACAAATCTAACGAGTACCGGAATCAAAACCACTGTCAATCAAAGCACCACATATATCAGCCTCTAAGCGGAATTAGTGGATCTATTTCTGAAAGCAAAGCATGGGCCTACCGTAGAGCAAGTAAAAATACCTATCATGTAGTATCCAGTGTACTTCAATGGAAAGCTGATATCAGTCAATCATTACAATATTCAGCAATCAACGAAATGAGAATCCAAGACCAATTTCACGCAAGACAAGACTTAGTGACTACCTAGATATACTATCGTTCAAAAAATGGATATTTTTTTACTTAGTGTTACCAAAAGTCAGCTACGTAGCTAAACGCTTGGTTAAAGTACACTGCTACCCGTACATAGCGAAAATAAATGGTAGAAAGCCTATTGGTCAGTTGCACCCATGTGCCACATCATGATACTGGCTGGCTATGGCTTCGCTAATAAATTTGCATTGATGACGTAAGCATCCTAAACTGATACAGGATAAGACCTGTAAATGACAAGGGCAACTAAGCAATAATAGGCTCTATTAAGAGGGTAGCGAAAGGTAGCAACCTTAACTTTCCGCTACGTTCGCTACCATCCGCTACTTGTAGCGCTAGCTAAAAAAACAGCTCGCTACGCACAAAGCGTAGCGCTATCGGGTAGCAAAAAAACACCCCCACTGTAAAACATGACATTTTTGCGTGCATGTTATTTTGGCAATTTTTGCGAATTGGTAATTAAGAGCAAAGCAAAATATTTCATGTTTTACAGTAATGCTCAATGAACAACAGTAAACAATCAAAGAGCTTGATGTCCATTATGGCTTTAGCATGCATCACTAAATATCATCAGTTTTAGCATGACGGAGTGTGGCTAGTTTGTTCAACGACTTTGGGCATTAAACAGGCTGGGCGGACTTGATCATTGGCATATTTTCAGATTTCTTCCTTGCACGTTGGTCATCCAGACTAAATAGAAAGAACAAGTTTCATCGGTAAAGCGAACAACTTGACTCCATTTATACAGTAAATACCAATAACAATGTAGGCGCAACTGCTCTTCAAAATCTACAATTCAAAGGGCAAAACAATGCAAGGCAGAAATTGTTTCAAATAAGACATGAATTTGAACAATGAACAGATATATACAATAGAATAAAATTTTTAAAAACTAACCTCCTTTTCGCCGTGTTCATGTCCATGTTTTCACACACGTTTACACATTTTTTCCCGCCCTGATCAGGACTGCCAGAGCTGGCTTTTTATGGCCGGATGCCCTTCCTGACGCCAACTAAATAAATAATTTTCTGGCACGGGGTTTGGAGTTAGAGGGCTCACGTATTACAGTCAGTCATAAACCCAAAGACACAATTTTTGAGCCCGGACACATTATTGATGTTTTTTGTTTTTATTTTTTGTGTGTAGCACAAAGACTTCATACAGTCCAGTTCTGTGCAAGAGACCTGGCACAGACTCGCCCGGGGAGCTCTGGGCTGCAAGCCAATTCTTTGTTTCCCGGCCTGCAGGGGGTGCATTATCCATTAATTTATAAACGATAAAATTGTATAAGAATGTACATGTGCCTCTTAAGATGGTACAAAAAGGGTTTTCGTAACGTTTGCAAAGGTCAAAACTCAACAGTAGCTACTTCAAATTGCCGCTTACCGTTTTTTTATTATCATAATGATGATCACAAGTATGGCAGCAGTCAGAAAAACGCCACCAATGACGCAGATCAAAGCCCCTGTACGGCCAGAAATAGCAGATGCGCTCTTTTCATGCACATCAGTAGGCGGTGTCGCACCAGGCGGAGGTTTGGTGGTCGCTGGTTCAGTGGTCGCTGGTTCGGTGGTTGCTGGTTCAGTGGTCGCTGGTTCGGTGGTCGCTGGTTCAGTGGTCGCTGGTTCAGTGTATTCCGTCACAAAAAAATCTGTGACAAAGACACAAAGTCACATAGGCGATAACATTTCTAAACTGCAGCAGTGTTTAAATTCCAATGAGCATTAAGTATCTATAGCTCTCAAACATGTTCATCAGATTTTGAATCAATTATTATTTTCAAATCGCAATACAATATGCCTACAATGTTTAAAATAATTACTTTAAAAATCAGGACGATAGGAATGGAAAAAGATGCTTTTAGCAAAAGAAAGGAGTTGTTGACTAAAGGGTTCAGCACACAAATCAAAAAGAGGCACTATACTGCGCTGAAACTTGGACGCTCAAAGAGGACATATGAAGAATAGAAGCATATGAAATGTGGGTGTGGAGAAGAATGGAGAAGATTAGCTGGACAGAGAAGGTAACGAATGAAGTGTTAAGGAGAGTGGGGGAAACATGGACTATAATGGAAGTGATAAAAAAAAGACTGGATGGGACATGTAAAGAGAGGAGAGGATTTTCTGAGAGATATGATATAGAAAAGAATGGAGGGAAAGCCACGGATCGGGAAGATAGACGACCTGCTTGAGAAGGAATCGTATGCAGAGATGAACATAAGGGCCGAAGATCGGCTAGGGTAGATGGTTTGGACAATGTTTGCCATGTGGCAAACACTGAAGAACATATTTCAGATCGTTTTAATTAATTAGTAATATTAACAAACTTACTAATAATTATCAAGTGTGAAGTTGTATTATTGGTTTGTTCCCAGGTTTGTGGATCATAGTTCTATTGCATGCCCCATGCAGGGGCGGCGCCGCAGGAGGGTAAAGGTGGTGATGTCTCCAACTCAGTTTTCCTTCCACTTTTATAGCGCTTATCTCCCTCACTTTTTCGTTTCCCCCCACTTTGCTCCATCCCAAAAAAACCTTGCGCAACTACTGGAGACACGAGCTGGTTGCTTAGGCCAACTGCTGTAAAGCCAATCTAAATTGACCTCTAGCCTATCATGAGAAGTACATGTAATGATCCTTTTAATATGGGAAGCATATCACTATCGGCCCCTAAATCAAGTATACATATTCATATAGTATATAGTCTAAACTGTAAAACAAGAAATTTGAGCTGTATGTCATATTGGCAATTTTACCTGTCAGAAATGTAACTGCATGTAATTTTAATGGTTTTGAAGACTTATGATAGCTCTTGCAGAGCTCTATGTTTTCGCCGCCTGTAGTTTTGCACTCCATATCTGAGGGTCACGCGGATAGAACCATGTCTTCTGTCATGTGTACGCGAACAAGGAAGACACTACAAACATCAGCTGTGACTAAATCTCTGGACTGCTTGTTTGTAACTTGACAGTATATAGGCACACAATAAGCAGCAACTAATGTTTGAAACTTTTATTTTCCGAACTTTAGAAAAACAGCCATAATTTAGTCAAAATTGCTCAAATTTCTGTACAAATATCCAAGTAGGTGTAGATATGGCTCCAGTTGTTGTGTGTAAAATTTCCGACCAATCTGAAGAGAATGCCTAATTAATGCTATCAAATTATGTATTCATTAAAAAGAAGAAAAAGTTGTAAATTGCAGAATTCGTTTTGTTGACAAAACTTTGTTTGTTTTTTTGAATATTTAAAAAATCTTTAATTTCTTTTTAAATCCAATTTTAAATCCCGTAGATAACTAATAATTTAAAATCAAATTTTAACAGATGCAATTTGAAATACATGTCATTGCTATGTTTATGTAAATTGTTTGTACTCCTTTAGAAGATTTTTTGTTCTTGTTTGTCTGTTTTGAGTTTGACATTCATGGCATTGTTTGACATTCATGCTGGACTGACGGAATGGAATGTTATTCAGAATGTAAATGTCATTCGAATCTACGAACATTGGCGGGCGCGTCTATTTCGCGAAACGGCGAAAAATATCAACGCCTAAAACGCTAAACACATTCTGCGAAAAACGGCCTCTAAATGAGACTAAAACGCCAAGAGGGTTTTATGATCTATTTTGCGAAACTGGCGCCAGCGTCAGCTAAGCGTGGGTTTACGACCTATAGACTCTAGGCCTAGCTGTCGATAAAGGCTGTTGTGTATCAATTAGGCTACGGTACGTGTGTAATTCAATAACCCGCCGAGTTGTGGAAAAGTTGAGCTCGAATTAAGGAATAGTGCAAACCCGATCGCTCTATGTTACTTAATGATCAAGGCTAGTGGTTCATCCTTGAAGATTACTTCGATAAAGCAGGGCTGCAAGTTGTAAAAGTTATGTGTCTAAAGTGCAAAATATTTCGCAGGTGTTTTTAGCGTTTTAGGCTTTGATATTTTTCGCGTTTCGCGAAATAGACGTGTCCTGGTCTCATGGATTGCTCTTCCGTCCGAATATTATTCCGAATGTGAATTTTATTAAATTATGAATGTGTATCTAACTTGGCCAACGTCGCTAGTCAACTAGAGCTGTTTTTTGAATCTTTACAAAATTGGCCTCCATAAATTTTGGTTTATTTATATGCCTACAATGTTTCGGAGACTGTCAAGCAATGCTGGAGACGCAGGCTACTACACGCAAAGACTTAACATTAATTAGTGCGGGTCGTATAGGACAACCTTGTCATATTCTGAATCTTAATTGAATAGTCTGAAATTGTTCAATCCAGGAGTCATGCTGGGAGCACTGCAGCATGTGGCCATGCTGGCTGGGCGAGGGGCAAATCATCTTCAGGGAAGATTAAGTCTGGTTGCTCTACGCCGGACTGTCCTTACATCACAATCGACTCCAGCTTGTCGACCGATTAGCACAACGTGCCAATTGCTTTCGACAGACAAGCAGAGCGATGCACAAGATCAGGCCGCCTCGGAACGTTGGTACCATTTTGGCTTTTTGCATTTATTCAATTTGTTTGTAAGTTTGTAACATTTAACCGGTAGGCTATTTAATTGTAACATTTTGTAGCATACATACTGAGCCGGGTCACACAAAGTACCAAAAAAGATCGAATTGAACGGGCAAGGGCCGAATAGGAGTAAAAAGTTACAAAAAAGGAGAAGAAAGATGAACGACCAAATAAAATATTGCTGATACGTTAAATCGCTCTCAAAATAATCATGTTCCATCTATCTTAGGGTGGATTCTATAGACGTACCTTTACGTCCGGCTAAGCGAAGTTCTTGCTAAGGAACGAAATTTAACAGCAGTCCTTCAGTGCCATCGAAAAAACTTGCAGAAATATTTATCAGTAAAAAATTAAATGCAAATTTCCACAAGAAATTAGGTTAATTTCAATTCAGTTTAAACAGAAAGTTATTTTGCTCGAAATCTATGACGTCATATTAATTTAATGACTTTGTATATCAATTCAAATGGACTAAGCAAATAGTTATTTTGAATGGCACTTATAGGCTGCTGTTAAATTGTCACCTAAGCTAAGGTAAAGATAAAGATGAGAACAAAGGAACCACTGTAGAATCCACTCTTGCTGTCCATACCTTGAACACGCTGTTACTTGAAAATTCCCTATGTTAAGCTTAAGCTGCATTAAAGGCCGGTTGCTAGACCTCGATTTGAAGTGCGATTTTATTTTGTAGTCCGAATTAACCAATTAAAATATATGAAAGAATTGTATCGAATAATCTGATTGGTCAATTCGGACTACAAAATAAAATCGCACTTCAAATCGAGGTCTAGCAACCGGCAGTAAGTTCAGTGTTCAAAGTGTCATAATTTTTTTGCCACTTCTGCACCAATTTGGCAATTTCGCTACTTTATAGGTAGCGAGATGCTATTCAAGGCTGTGCTGTAGATGGTCTTGGCTTAAGCTCATATAGCCTATAACGAGGTAACTTGGAAGGCAGTTACAACGAGAGTGATTAATGATGCAGACTACGTGAGAACCCGATCAATAGCCTAGTATAGGCCTACTAATGTTGCACTCTTAGTTAAGCGCTGATATCCTGGGTGGCTCAGCATCAATGCACGATGATCACTGACTGCATCCCGGTGGATAAAATGTGTGATTTTAGTCAAATCTTTCATCAGGTTCTCAATACCATCATCAAAACTTACTGATAACATTGAGGAAGATAGGGAAATTTAAATTACGCCCATGAATGTTACGGGAAATTTACTGTTAAGTCTGTAAATTTGAGGACTAATTAAGAGGAAAAATTGCACTTTTTGATTACTGTAGTGTACTGATCTCCGTTTGATTGAGAGGCTTAGTTTAGTACCAAATGCAGCGCATAAATTTTATGATCTCTGTCGCTTAGGGCTTTTGAAGGCGATAAATTATTGATAAATGTCACAAGGCGATAAACCATTGATAAATGTCAGTATGCGCTCATGTTCTTTTGTTTGATAGGTAATGTCAGGAATTTTATCTTGGGTTCATCTATATCTACTAGTAGTGGAGTCCATCCTAGGACAGTTGTTACATTTCACCCCCTAACCCTTTGCCCTCCCCTCCCTCGTCCCCCATTCTACGCGGTCCCTGACAGTTCCGGCACACTTTTCACCATTGCCACATGTGTTCCAATAGAGACAAAGACGATTATTGAGTTGAGCCTAGATGACTTAATTATTGCATGCATGTTATTCTAGTTACGTTGCTTCCTCCATGCAGTTCTCGGTGAGACGATCAAACCGACCGACTTCCAGAAGAAAGTTCTCGTCTGGGGCAAGCTCTATCCCAGCATCGCCGAGGTGCCCGAGCGAGTCAGGTTAGCTTCTGAACTGTGACATCGAGTGTCGCTACTCTTGTTGAACTATAATGTGTTGATCGTTATAGACTTTTAGATGATATGCATAGCTTAACTGAATTTCACTTATTCATGTTCTCTGCGGAATTATTGGAAACAGAACCGGAAGTGATGAACGATAGTAAAGATGCTTCTAAATCATACCACTTAAGTAAATTTGAGCTAATTGAAAGATGCGGTAAAGAATGTGGCGATTTTAGCCGATTTATGAACCGATAAGTGGCGTCATTGCTCTCCATCTCGATTTATTATTTGAAATCGAGTTGACCTTTAGCGCTAAAAATGTTTAAATAATTTTTTACAGATGCGAACTTTTTTGTTTTGGTGTCTAAGAGAATCAGTTTCTATAAGTTGACATTGTACTGACTGAAAAACTAGCAACTAGGAAAAGTACTTGCCGCTTGTAAGAAATGCATAAAAAAATAAAAAAATCTTTTAAAGAAAAACCTCCTATACTTTTACATTGCAAAATGATTTCAAGTTTGAACAACGACGCTGCACTTTTACAAAGAATCCACTTCCGGTTCTGTTCCCTATTGCACTATTATTCTTGCACTATTAGGAATTATTGCACTATGATCCTTTCATGTTGATTTCGGGCACTTATCGTTATTTTCTTTAACGGTGAGATTAATCTCTGAACGTTACTCTACTTAATTCTGATCAAAGTGAGTTGATTTACTTAAGTGGTTAAAATCTAATAACAATATCATCTGTGACTTAGTATTAATGTATTATTATATTAAGCTATGTGTTTAACGCTTAGCCGTTTGACACGTAGCTGTTTGTAAAAGTAATTTGGCGTTAGTTGCCTTTAAACTAATTGTGCTGAACTTACTGTATTTCGTAGCCTCACTGGCTATGATGAAGCTTCGATTCAAAATCAGAATAAACAATTTCTTTTTTCTGAAATTGTAGAAATGCTGTGAAGTAAATCATTCAGAAACTGTACGGTCAGGGCGCATTGAATAGGGCAGGGCGTTCTTCTCTCACGCCGGATGTATTGAATTAAAATCTACCCACTGGCGAGTAATATCTCTGGGGAAGCCATTGATGTTCGTGTGGCTCGGTTCACTCAGCCGACCATCATAAATGAGTAGCAGGCCTTGTGTCGGCGGAGGAGGTTGAGCCGTTGGGCTCAAAAGTTGCAACAAAAAAACGAATATGAGCACCATGCGATGGTGTTGTATCTGATTTTTATATCTTTTGAGCCCAGCGGCTTGATTATGTTTGCGCTAGCAATGTGGCCAGTGCTACGTAGCGCATGTATGTATACATGTAAGTATCACTTAGGGCTGGTTTTTTCAACACGGATTTAATGGTGGTTCAGGATTTAACCCAGCAATTTGCATAGGCTAAATACTGAACCATCATTTAATCCGTGTTGGAAAAACCGGCCCTTAGTATTATACCATATTGATTAATAAATTTAAGATCATTTATAATTTTCTTCTGGCAGGGCATAATTTAATGAATTTTATGGTCTCCACATATTCATGTCTTTCTCGGCTGAAACACGGGAGGGGGGTTGGTTACAGAACGTTTTAAATACCTTGACTGAACATTGCAGCTCAGGTCGGATGAAGAAAGCTCGTGACCTGTTTCGTATCCGGGTCAACCTATTGATGGGCCTCATGACTCTCATTGGCTGCGGGCTCATGATCATCAGCGGCCGCAGCGCGCGCGATTCCGGCGACAGTTTGGACGCGAGGGGGCGTGCCCAGCTGGAGGAGTGGCAGAGGAAGGGGGCCGAAGAAAGGGCGGAAAAACAAAGGAAGGAGGCGGGGGGGAAGTAACGCAGGAGGAATGAAGGAAGGAAGGGGGGGAGGGGAGTGGAAAATAATGGCGGCAGTCTGGCGTCGGCTGCGGTGTTTCTGTGAATAGCATAGTTAATTGTGATTAACGTTAGTATATTAACTCTAGAAAACAGACGAATGCATTTTTGTGCGGTTTAGGCTATTCTCTGTAGCCTACTCCGTAGTCGGTAAAAAGTATCTTGCGCCTCACACTGATCATAATAATGCCTACAGCTTACAAAGTATGACCAGAGACAATAACGCTTGCTGTTTAATTATGAAGTCAATGCATTCATGCTTATCTTACTGCTAGTATTACCATATTCATGAGTTGTTAACTAAAGCTGGTTTACTGAAGGCTTTTACGCCAATGATGGTCAGTGGATGTCAAGTTTTTTGTTCTGTTAAATTTATTTTGATTACTGAACCGATAGGTCAGTCTATTGTAATTGCAGCTTTGTGAATTCAGAATAAACAAAATCTTTCATGTCAGAGATTGTCTTAGAGGGTATTGTTGGACTGCAATGCTACTATGCTGCATTTATACTTTTATTCAATTCAAGCTACTGAATGATTTTTTTGTGACGATGAATGAAGCTTAACATTTTCCGTTGTTCTCGGTAGTTAATAATTTTGGATGTTGAATGCGTTTAATAGAACGAAGTGAAAAAACTACATTAAACTAAACTAGCATTTCTAAAGCATTGAATTCGTTGCTAATAAATTGAAGATGCTTTTTCAGGATAGCATTCTATCATGCTGGGATCATTCAATGGTTCAAAGTGAAAAGCAGTATTACAAGAAATTATTTTGGTTGCTTTGTTGAGCATTTCCTGATATACAGTATGCAAAACTTTTACATCATAATTAATTATATTAACTGATGTCACTGAACTGATAAGTTGATAACACCACCTTGTACAGGCACGGTTTCAGCTAATCTTATCTTCTGAACTGCTGCTTTATTAATTCAGTAGACCGGGGAGAAAGATTTTATAACATTTTTGTGTTAGTACAGAAATAGGTTCAGTTGTTAGTACAGAAAATAAATGATTACAATTATTAAATATGACAGTAAAATAGGAATAGCTAAAATCAAAGCAATCAAATAATACTGATAATCACAAATGAATGGCAAGGCACGATACATTATTGATGCATTTTTATTACGAAATTTAATTGATTGGTTTTCAAAATTACGTTTAGAATCATAGATGATCGGTACTCGGTAAGGCACAATACTGTTTTATGGTAAATTTTGTAATTAAATAATTTGCATGAGCAGTGACTCTGACTGAGTGAAATCACTGTTTGCGTAACTGATCTGTTTGATGTCATTGGAATAAAGAATGGCGTCGCGATGATAAACAATAACAGGTAAATTAGGATGTTTGAGAGGTTTTCAAAGTAGAGTTGAAAAGATCATGAAAAATATTCAAACACATGCGAACAAATTTTCATATTTGAGAGCGAAGGCTTTTGCTAAATATATTCTTAAAAAGGCTAAAGTTGATTTCTGGTATAACTTTTTCAAATCTTTCTGCCGATTCAAAATTAAGTTCAGTATGGAAATGTCTGAAATCTCTTTCAGGCCATCAGACCTGCCACAGTTTTTCTTTAAAAGTGAACGGAAGATTTCTTTGCTCGAACATAGAAAAGGTAAATACTTTCGCTAAGCAATTTGCCTTCATTAGTAGTAATGAAAACCTTTCGGTGAACTTTTCTGTAACCAGATCAGTTACAGCTTCCTCTTTCCTCTCCCATATTCATTCAAAACCACTTATTCTGGACTCAATCTCATAGGCTGTAAATCTTCCATTTCACGTGGAAGAACTTGAGTCTGCTCTTTTTAGCTCAAATAAGAATTTCACGCCAGGAATTGATAATATCACTATGAGCATGTTGTTTCATCTTCCCTTTGAGGCAAAATTTTATCTTCTTTCTCTT
>JAQIWG010008652.1:0-11258 GCA_034695025.1 Chamaedrilus cognettii | reverse complement strand
AACGATAAACATAATATTATTTTTAGTCCGTGGCTGCAAACTTCCAACCTATGCTAGCATGAAAAAATTGATAGAAAAAATGGAAATGATGATGATTATTAGTTAAAATCAAGCCAAAAAACTGCAGCAAATCGTAGCGCTCGTCCAGATTATTTGTAACTGTACATCTAAAATTCGATTGCGGCTCGCTCTGGGTGCAAGACAATTCTGTTAGGTCCGAAGTTCAAACGCATAAAGCTGTACGAGCGTACGAGAGGGTCTGTCAACATTCAGCTCCAGTGCTACACTTTGCAGAATGGCAACGCCCCCATCACCAGGGGGCGAATCTGGCATTCTATTTTTAGCGCGCAGCGCAGCCCAGGAGGTTCCACCTCACCATTCAACCTTTGTAAACCTTCAGGAATTAGTTTAGGGTTTGTTTATGGCAAGTTTTAGGGTTAGGCTGGAGTTAGGTTAGGGTTGGATTAGGGTTGGGCTAGACTAATGTCAGAATATCTTAGGTTTTAAATTGTTTGTAGATCTTTTGATTGACAGATCATTGAAAGTATACAGTGGGCGTGGTTTGCATGATTTTGTTTTGCTTTTTGTATCTTAGGGACCGTGTGTAGCACAAAAACTATATGCGGTCGGTTCTGTGCAAGAGAGCCCGCACAGAACCGCTCCCCTTTCTTTAGACGGTGCGGTTTTTTTTTAGGATTGTCTTCTTGGCAAGCCGCGCCGCCGCGCATGCGCAGACGAGACAAGGGGCCCGGCGATGCGTTGCCATGACAACCGATCGAGCGCGACGCGCCAGATTGCTATCGGCGCCATCGCGTCTCGGCTGCCGCGGCGATCAGTGTTGCCACTCTAAAATTCGTGAAAAAACCAGACAACTGGCGCAAAAAAGAAAAAACAAAAGAAATGACATTTTCATGAGAAAAAACCACCAGATGCTAAAAGCTTCCCTCCGCGAGAAGCTCACGATCGGGGAGGGAGAAGGGGATGCTGACAAAAACATTTCAGGCCATTCTGGGCAGTCATTATCCACTTTCAAGTCACTCTTAGCAGTAAATGTTAACTTTTACACCATTTCAAAGAGTCACTGCCCATTTTCACGCCATTCATAAAAATCATTGTTTACTTTTTACGCCATTCTTAACACTCAATGTCCATATATAAGGATATTCTTAACAGTCAATGTCTATATCTAAGGATATTCTTAACAGTCAATGTCTATATCTAAGGATGTTCTTAACAGTCAATGTCCATTTTTGCAACTAAAATGTTGCACGGAATCACACAAAAAAAGCATCAGCTTTTTAACCAGAACACCATCTCCTTCCACTCACACACCGGACAACGAAAAATTACCAGCAAAAACACCAGATCTGGTGTAAAACACCAGATCTGGTGTAAAACACCAGATCCGGTGAAAAAATACCCCAGCAGTGGCAACGCTGGCCAAGAGACAAGCGACGGCGTCTAAAAATAGTTCATTTTTGACGTCGTCGTGTTTTAGAGCGAGGCCCTGGGTAGGATAATAACCGCTCCGCTTGGCAAGCCGTCAGAGCGAGCCTGGGAGGGGGAGGGAGGACGAAATTAGGAGAAGAAAGGGAGTAAAGAATTGTTGTCAGCCTAACCGATATTTTGCAATCTAGGATTATGTAAAGTTTCCAAATATAGTTCTTGGTGACTTCGTAATCGTGGAGTTCTGTTTTAAAAATTTTATCAACTGATTTCTGGGAACAACAAAGCATCCTGATATAAATCACAATTTGTTCCGTAGGCAGTTGTGTTGTAGACTCACAAATACTAGCCTTTCTCGTGTTAGATAACGCCCTCATCCATCAAGCAATCTGGGACTTACCAAGCGCTCGTTACGTTAAATACTTTGTACGCTATCAGCTACGCACCGTGCAGAAACAGCTAAATTCAGGCTTCACGAACCACAAAAATTCAACGAACTTGTCTAGAAACTGGTGTCTTGTATAGGCGAAAACCTGGCAAGCTAAAACTACATAGTAGACAAAACACAGCGTCGTAAATGAAAAACAAAGCAATTGAACTCTTTTTAGGGTGATTCTTTTCAAAATGCGTTAGCCAAATGGCGATATTTTCATGGTTTCTAGGGGTACTGTTCACTAAAGTGACTACTAACCAATTAAAGATTTATTATTGGATATGATTTCTGGAAAAGTATCGGGGAATGCACAGAGACGACAAAAGAATTGCAACTTCTTGGATTACACCGTTACAAGTGAAATGCAAGTCAACTACCTTAGAGTTAAAGTCATAACATTGTCAGGTCTACAGATCTAACTAACTCAAAATCAGATGCTGAAAGCGAGTGCTACACTAGGTCCACAATGCAGCAAAAGAATGTAGAGCTTATATTTCATTTCTTTCATCCAATCAAACGCCTTAGAGGATCAAAAATATTTGCTGCGATGCAGAAATTCAAAAGGGAATGGCGTCAGGAAATGCATAACCAGTGAGCTAGCTGAGTCAATGACTATATTTGCAGTTCACTCTGTACAGTATTGTTCTTTCTCATCTTAGCCTTAAAGAACATGGGCCAATTCAATTTTCCAAATATGACATAATTTAATACAAGAAATCGCATACTACAGCCATAGAAATGAGCGTGAACCATAAGGCCCAAATGGAATAAAATATCTGCAACTAGTCCAAAATGTAGCTCGCAATCGTTTAAAATCTTTCCCGCGGAGATACATATCTTTTATTCGCTCAAAATATATTACGTCATACTACCGACATAAGATGATCTTTGAAGGCTAAGTCCCAAGCCAAGGCAGCAGACCGACGGGCAAGGATCGAAGCCGACATAAAGTACGGTGCAAAAGAAACGAGAAATTAAACCTGATTATTGAGTGGCGTCGCGTCGCTGAGCTCGTGCGTCATGATGCGCACAAAATCTGTCACAGCCACAAAAAGATAAGGAAAAATTAGCATAATGGAAAAGCAATCACATATGGGGGTTGCGTTTTACGGACCGTATGCGGTAGCGAAATGTGGGTATGAAGAAGAATGGAGAAGATTAGCTGGACAGAGAAGATAACGAATGAGGAACTGCTGAGAAGAGTGGGGGAAACAAGGACTATGATGGAAGTGATAATAAAAAGAAAGAAAAACTGGATGGGGCATGTAATGAGAGGAGAGGGTTTGCTGAGAGATATGATGGAGGGAAGAATTGAGGGAAACGGAGGACCGAGAAGGCCACGTATTGGAATCAGAGACGACCTGCTTGGGATCGCATTGTATGCGGAGATGAAAAGAAGGGCCAAAGATCAACTAGGGTGGAAGGTTTGGGCACCAAAGACCTGCCATGTGGCAGAACACTGAAGAAGAAGAAGATATAGTAACAAATACTATTACAGTCCGGTTCTGTGTGGAGGGCCATGCACAGACCACTGCCCCTTCTTTAGTCACCTTTTGTGACTCGCCCGGGGAACTCTGGGCTGCAAGCGAATTCTTTATTCCCCATATTGTAAGGGGCTAAATGATATATACTATTTATGATATGCATTAATAGCAAATAGAATTACTGACCGATCGTAAGAAAAAAATCTCAATGAGAGCCCATGACCTTCAACAGGGCTTGATCTGCCGATGAAAAAATTGCAAAAAATCTGCAAAATAATTTCCTATTTGGTGAAAACCTTTGGCGTATTTTCTACTAATCCTTTGTCCTTAGAAGATCCTTTACTCTTTGTATGGCGACAAACAGAGCAATAAATTGAGTAAATTCCAACGCCCTGGAAGTAGCACAAAGCCTTACAAAAAGTAACCAATTTTAAAACGGATTTCCTGCCTTCGTAGTAGATCCTGTCGCCGACCACCCTCGCCTCCATCATCATCGCCCTCACGTCCGAGTCGCTGAGTGGCACGCCGAGCTCCGCGAAGGATGCCTTGAGCTCCTCCGGGTCGACGATGCCGTTGCGATCCTTGTCGAGTGCATTGAACATCTCGCGCATCTCAACCCCCTCTGGCAGGGGGCGCTCGTACTTGCCGACGAGCAGGAGGAACTCACGGAAGTCGATCTTGCCGTTGCCTGCGACGGACAACAGAACGGCCTGTAGCAATTTTGGATTTTAAGGTGGTTTTGGGATTTAGGGATCGCATGTAGTAGCAAAGAATATTACAATATTACAGCAAAGAAACGTCCTCCCTTATTTTGTTGCTTTTACGACTCGCCCCGAGAACTCCAGGCTGCAGACCAGTGCTCATTTTACTTCAGTCTGTAAGGGTGGAACGACAATAATATTGCCTGTAGCAGCTGAAAGAACGGCCGGAAGAATATACAGCTAGAAGGACCAGATCTATGGCTAGACAGATGAATAGATAGACGGATAGACAGATGAATAGATAGACGGATAGACAGATGAATAGATAGACGGATAGACAGATGAATAGATAGACAGATAGACAGATGAATAGATAGATGGATAGACAGATGAATAGATAGACAGATAGACAGATGAATAGATAGATGGATAGACAGATGAATAGATAAGACGGATAGACAGATGAATAGATAGACGGATAGACGGATGAATAGATAGACGGATAGACGGATGAATAGATAGACGGATAGACGGATGAATAGATAGACGGATAGACAGATGAATAGATAGATACGGCCATGTTGCGAGGAGACGTTTCCCATACCAAGACTCATAACTCCTGATTCTTTGCCATCTCTACTCATGCCACGATCGTTCATGGATGGACCAAAAAAATAAGAAGAAGAAAAACTCGTAAGATCAAGGTCATGTGGACGTACCGTCGAGGTCGACCTGGTGGAAGACCTCTGTGATGCAGTCGGTGGAGGGATGAAAGCCCATGGAGACGAGCACCTCTACCACCTCGTCCATCGTGATAAACCCGTCCCGGTCGACGTCGAACACGGAGAACACGGCGCGAAACTCTGAAACGTGTCGCACGCAAACAAGGTGCAGCATTGTAACTTGTGATGTTCCCTCAAACAGCAATCTGCTTCCTTGTCAAATTGTTCCACATTTTCTTAACGTCCGCATTTTTCTGTCAACAGTCTGCATTTACGTATATTTGAAAACTAAACTAACTCCCTCCCTAAAATCCCTTTTATCGTGTAATCTATTAATGTCCATGTTTTCACACAGGTTTAGACGCTTTCGCCCACCCTGATCAGGACTGCTGGAGCTGGGTTTTTACAGACGGATGCCCTTCCTGATGCCAACCAAATAAATAATTATCTGGCGCAGGGTTAGCAGCTAGCGACACTTGTGTGTTTAACAGCCTTGCTGAAGGGCCTATAACGCATGGTTTCATAGTTGCGGGGCAGGGACTTGAACCTTGGTCCTCTGGACTCGCAATCCAACTCGTTAACCACTACACCATCGCACCATTTATGAATATTGACAGCGACAAATTTACATCACAGATTCAAACATAGCATAACTTATAGGCCATCGGGAGAAAAGGCAGAGATCATTCGCAATATGACATTTGAGACGCTTGACATCTGAAAATCCTGAGATCATATTTTTCATAACCCCCCCTTATCCCTCCTATCATTTTTCCCTCTAAGCCAAAAAGTCTGTGAGCGAGCCAAAAAAGTTGCATGCGCACTCTTTTTAGCCTTGAGCGACTTCTTTCTGCACTTTCTGTTTTTTTGTGTGCTATTTATATGAAAAGAATGAACGGTCCATAGTCCTGCTTGTCATAGGCCAAAACTAGGTCAGGTCGCAAACTCTGACCTGCCTCCTGTCGCTTGTTGACGTTGAACTCGTCTGGCGTGTCCAGGTGCTGCTTCAACAACAACAAAAACTACAACTACAACAATTACAACTACAGACACAACAAGTACTACAACAACAACAACAACTAAACAACTTGCAAACATCACATCTGGAAAAACCGACAAATTAATAATAATATTATTGAATTTAGGCTCGAGTCCGTTTTTGCCAATCAAATGACGTCATCGTGGACCCAAAATTCATCTAAAGTAAAAGAAGACTTGGTTTCAGCACTTCATCATTTGATCTCCACTTGTTCACATACACAGGCGCCGGAAGAGAGGGGGCTTTTTGCTCACTTGCCCTTTCCTGGTAGGGATAGTGATTTTGTGAATATACCTCTTCATTGCAGTATACCTTTCTTTTGTAGTCTGCTAGGCGTTCGATACCAGATTATGTATTTACGCTCACTCTAACGTATACATAAAGAACTCTTGGGAGTACTAATTAATAGCCATCAGAAGCACCAGTTAAGTTGAACTTCGCTTAATTATTCAGTTTCGGCTGTCTAGCTGAAACAGACCTATGATGGAAGCCAATACCTGTCTTTTTAAAACTGTAGTTTGCCCTTAAAGCATCCTGGCGTCCCTGTTCACAAATCTACCCTCGTCACGCCATCTCGAATCCATGTAGGCTGGAATATCACAGGAAGCAAAGGCATGTAACTGCTTCTTACCTCCTCACGCCGTCAGTCTCTTTTAATACCCAATCCTTCCGCAGGCCCACACTCCAATCTCATTGATGTTTTAGCTCCAATCTCATTGCCCGGTTTAATTCCAAGAACGCCAGTCCTACTCAATTTTCAATTAAGCCCAGCCGACACAGCTGCACCGTCTCAACTAGAGTAAATTCTTCAATTCGGGAAGAAATTAGATGAGAGGCAAGAGGGTAAGAGTAAAAGCGAAGAGGCAGTCGCTGTGTGAATATCCAGAACGCGGAGGAGGTTCTGCAGTGGGGCTTACGGGGCTAATTAGGCTCTCCCAGTTTCTATTTCAAGCATTCTATTTCTATTCCAGTTAGATTTAGCAAAGCTCCTGCCATGTTCTCCCCGGTTTTTAGATTAAGCCCCCACAGCTAGATTTTGCAAAACTCCGCTCCCCAAGCCCCCCCCTGTTCTGCAAAAATTTGGACATAACTTAGTAAGTCTGAGTGCGAACAAAAGCATTTATTTTTGGGACAGTAAGTCTCTATAGGACCCCCCTTCTCCACTCGTTTTGTCGTACGAAAAAGTAACGCCCCTTTAGGGAGACAACTGATAGCATAGCACTATTTTCTTAAAGACTGCAGCACCAGCTTGGAGCATAAGCTCTCCCCAAATATTTCGGTCCGAAACGGCCACTGCCCCGAAGAATGCCACGGTTTGTTTCCGAGAGAGAGAGTGAAGAAGGGGCGGGCATTGTATGGCAGACAAAGCGGGTTTCTCTTCAAGCGGCTTTGCTTATCAATCCAAGCAGCCTCGGACGCGCCGCGCCGCTCAAGGCTTTCAGTTCTGCACCATTGCCTGCGGGGTTTCTCGACAGGATTTCATTTTTAGGGGTGTATGAAAAAGTTTTTTTGGAGAGGTGTCTGAAAGCCTTGACAAGTTTCTTCCCAAAACGTTGTTTGACATAGATGGCTAAATCCAAGAGTGGGTGGGAGCTAAATTCCAACTGGAATCAAAAATTTCAAGGTCAAAATAAGGAGGGGGTAAATTGATCCGACCCTCAAGCGTGCTCGTGCCAAGTAGGCTACTGTAGTATATAAATTTCTGTTACATCCTCCCCTTCCGAGAGGGGAGGGTGTCCAACACCCCTTTGGGGGGATCAGAAGTTGTGGGGTATTCACCGAAAACTAGGGTGAGCTAAATATCCTGGGAGGGAGGGGGTTGGATTGTCTGTGAAATTGCCTGATTGCTTGCAGTCTGCCAAAGCCTGTAGGACTAAGCGTACTGATTGATGCTGACATATCAAACACAGCAGCAGCAGCAACAACAGCAGCAGCAGCAGCAGCAGCAGCAGCAGCAGCAACAACAGCAGCAGCAGCAGCAGCAGCTGCAATAACAACAGCAGCAGCAGCAGCTTCAGGTTGTAGCAGGGATCATTTCAAGCGTGGAGGGACCAACCATATTATTTAAATTTTTTTATATACCTTAGAGACCGCGTGCAGCACAAAGACCTTATACAGTCCTGTTCAGTGCAAGAGAGCCGGCACAGAACTGCTCCCCTTTCTTTAGTCGCGTTTTACGACTCGCCCGGGGAGCTCTGGAGCTGGACTGCAAGCCAATTCTTTGTTCCCCGGCTTGCAGGAGGCAACCAATTTGTGGAGACCATAGACCATGAATTGCATTATGACGTTAGCTCGCTGTTTTATTTTAATTACAAACTTTTCATGCATGCCAATCTGCATTCAAGATATGCAGCGCGTGACGAGACGCTCAGAGACGCAGTAAGACAGATGAACATCTATAAATTCCAGCTCTTAAGTCTAACAGGGTTCCCACTCATTTAGAGTTGTAAAATTCTCTGGTTTTTCCCTGACATTTCCAGGTTGGAATATTAAAATTTCAGTCCACCGATCACTCGCAGCGTCGACATTTATTAAAAGTGGATGTAAGCATTAATGTGTAGTCATGGCCAGCACAAATAATTTCAACGCTCAGATTAGCCCAGAGATATTCAACAGATATTTTAAACTCGTATTGTTTGTTATACACATCACGATCAGGCTTTTGCTGTGTCTGTTAGTCGAACGAAGGACAGGATTGTTTTGTTCACGACAAGATACTAAGCGTAAATTAAGCAGTAAAATTAAATAGTGGCATAAACCTTAAACACTTCCTGACCAATCTCAAAATTTCCTAACAATTCCCTGACTTTCTAGAAGCTGTAAATTCCCTGGCTTTTCCGGGTTTTCCAAGTTTTCCAGGTGAGTGGGAACCCTGGGGTCTAAGGCTCTTGCCAGCACTATTAGCAGTTAGACTTGACTTTCCCTTATCTGGACCCAATTTCGCAGACACTTGCAGCAAAGCAATGACGCTTGAGATATGCAAAGCGTTTGCTAAGTAATTCTTGGACCCATAAACCAGAGACCACACGTTCAGGCTAAGCCAACATCAAGGCGATCGACGCTTACTTCTAGAGGATTATTTTCTGTGGCGAACACAGTGCGCTGAAATTTATCGGGCACTTTTTCATCACCACCGCCTGTGTGGCAGGAGCGATACCGCCGGTAAGGGATAACACTACAGTTCAAGGCCAAGCCGAGACAAGCGGGTCGAGCCAATCTTTTGCCATTTTGCGCACAAGAGGAAATTGGTTTGGCGAGCTTAAACCATAAACCAACTAACTAAACCCTAATCCTAGCGCAGCCGGCCCTAACCCTAACACAATCATAACCCTGACTAGCTAACCCTAATTCAGCCCTAAAATGACTCGGTTTGAGCTTTCAAAAGACAAAAAATAACTTGAAAAAGGAATAAATGGACGAACAAGCGCCTGAGTACAGATATAAAGTCAGGGTCAAGCAGCTTCTAAGTTGGGTAGGCTTGCATTACTCGGCATCAGAAAAGGAAGTACTTTAAACCTAACTAGACATCAAATTGCTTAAAATATAACCGAGGCCTGAGGGCACCAATAATTCTGATCTTAGAAAAAACGACAAAACCATTCTGTAACAGAAATCATCTTTTACCCATGCAGTTATGATCCATGCAGTTGTGATCAGTGCTGACATGCAATAAGTGCTTACATTTTGATCCAAAATCAAGATCTTTGCAACCAATCGCATCGTGCTAAATAGATCCCACATCGAGATCTCAGCGCTCTGATCGAGTAGATATGACGTCACGATCTCGGGTCAATGTCACAACACTTCATTGAATAACTGGTCATTAATTTCTTCTTTCAAGCATCAAAGTAATTAACTTCATGAACAGCGTGTAATTAACTGAAAAAGAAAACAATTATGGAAGAAAATAAGGGCTGCAATTTATAACTACCCACCTCAGCATTGGCCGCCGTCTTGCTGTTGTAGATGCGGCAAAAATCTGCAAGATGAATGAACAATAGAAATTACTGCATATAATCGATCAATGAAAACAGAAATTAAAAAACATACACTTACCATTATAAATAAACAAAAAGTCAAAAAAAGGATAAAGAAATTTTTAATATAGTATTATAAGCAATAACTGTTTTTAACGCCCATTGGAACGCGTTACAGGCAGGCCCGTAACGCAGGGCTCAGTCGACTCAGTCAGCCTAACTGCGTGACAGATCGTGCCGTGCGGGCTGATACCGACACGTGAGGTCTCAGTCGACTCAGCCAGCTTACCTGTGTGTGAGATCTTACCGGGTGATCCAATGCGATACGCGAGGTCTCAGTCGAGTCAGCCAGCGTACCTGTGTGAGACATCTTGCCATGTAATCCTATACCGACACGTGAGGTCCCAGTCGACTCAGCCAGCTTACCTGCGTGTGATATCTTGCCGTGCGGTCCGATTCCGACAGACTTCATCATGGCGTGGACGTCGCTCTCCGACAACACGAGACCGAGCTGCTGCATCGTGATCCTAAACCAACAAATAAAGATCAGCATAAAAAATATATATACTAACTAACTGCCTTTTTGTAGTCTAATCTACCCCCTTCAGGCGTCGGGGAACAAAGAATTAGCTGGCTACCCAGAGCTTCCCGGACGAGTCGTAAGAGGCGGCTAAAGAAGGGGGAGCGGTTCTGTGCCGGCTCCCTTGCACAGAACCGGATTGCATATAGTCTTAGTGCTACACACAGTTCCTGAACTACAAAAAACAATAACATTGACGTCTAATCTGCTAATGTCCATGTTTTCACACAGGTCACGTTTGCGCCCTGATGAGGACTGCTGGAGCTGGGTTTTTACGGCCGGATGCCCTTCCTGACGCCAATGCAATAAATTATTGTTCATCATGGGGTTAGCAGCTAGCGACACTTGTGTGTTTAACAGCCTTGCTGAAGGGTCTGCAACGCGTGGTTTCATAGTTGCCGGCGCGGGGCTTGAACCCCGGTCCTCTGGACTCTTCGTCCAACGCCATAACCACTGCCCCACAGCGCCTCGCTCATATATAGTATACATTGATCTTTAGTCGCTTGCCTTATTTTTAATCTAGATATTCAAAAATCACAGCGCTGGGGTGCGGTGGTTAAGGCATCGGACGCGAGTCCCATAGACCAGGGTTCAAATTCTGGCTACAATGAAACCATGCGCTGCGCGCCCTTCAGTAAGGCTACACAAGCGTCACTAGCTGTCAGCCCCGTACCGGATGTTATCTGTTTGTTTGACGTCAGGAAGGGCATCCAGCCATAAAAACTCAGATTCGTCAGTGTCTCATACACAACTTCCATCTGGTAAGACGTCAAAGCAAAAAGTCTATGCATAATACTAAAGTTTTTAAAAACAACGTTTAATTATGTCAACTTAAAGAGCAATATTTGCGTTGCGAAGGGTGGGGGGGGGGCGGTG
>JAQIWG010008651.1:0-11258 GCA_034695025.1 Chamaedrilus cognettii | reverse complement strand
GTATCGAATAATTTGATTGGTCAATTCGGACTACAAAATTAAATCGCACTTCAAATCAAGGTCGAGCAACCGGCAGTTAATGAACTTAAATCTCATGGTTGCATGTTTTACGGTGCATCAGTCAGCGCCATCATGTATGCGGATAATCTCGTCTTGATCTTCTCGAGTGTTTATGAAATGCAATTAATGTTAAATGTGTGCTGTGCTGAACTGACAAACTTGGACCTTTGTATTAATTTTGACAAGTCTGTTGCACTTAGAATAGGCAAAGGATGTAATAGAACATGTTGGGATATCGAAGCATTGGGGGGAAAAATTTAATGGACAGCAGAAGTGAAATATCTTGGTATTTACATTCGAAGTGGGCAAAAATTTATGTGTAATTTTGACAAACAAAAAGCAGTTTTATCGTGCTGCAAACAGTATTCTTGCCAAGGTAGGAAATCTGCAGAATACCCCTGCTACCTGCATCTTATGCAAGCCATTGCTCTGCCTACATTGGTGTATGCGCTCGAAGCGCTGACGCTAACAAAAACACAGATTATAGCTCTGGAACATCCTTGGTCTCCAATGTTTATGAAGATTTTCGAAATGATTTTCAAAACTTCTAACCAATCAATAATTTCAACAGTGTCAATTCAACAGTGTCAATTATATTTTCGCCAATTGCCCATTAGACATGTGTACACTTTGCGTAGGATGGGCTTCTTCACTAAAATTGACTCTTCAAATAATCTGCTATTGGGTATTCATGCTATTGCGAATGATAGAAATAATGTAATATTGCATATGGCTGAATAGTTGCAGTACACAAAAATTCATCCAGTCCTATCAAACAGTTGTTAAGACTCGTTTCAAACTGCAGACAGATAGTCTTGAATAATAATATTCAATGATTCGTAACGTCAAGTTCTATATAAAATTAACATTAATAATAATTCACTTATTTAAGGTTTTTCTTTTTCTTTCTGGTATGTTGATTATTTATTTGTGCGTGCATATGTATGTGTTTTTCTCTGCTCTTTTGAGTGAATAAAAGATATTCATAAAAATGGCAAGCTGCGACACAGCTTAAAATTAAGCTGTCTTATATTGTAGAAATTGATTATGGACAAGTAGGCTTACTGTTAAGAAAGAGTTAAGAATAGACCGAAGAATTTTTTTTTCAGCTCCCCCCCCCCCTGTCAGGAGCAGCCAAGGGGAATCTGACAACACCCCCTATGACAAATTTTTACCCTCTCCTCGAAGAAAATCCTGCAGAAAAGCCTTTGCATGTGCTTATAATATTCTATTCGTAGACCTGTGTCTGTAGCTGGAATATGACCGTGTTTCTAGGGAGACTTCATAATCACAAGCAGTGGTTAAAGTGGGGGGGAGCGCACGGGAGAGGCGCTCCCACTGCTCACTCAAAATTGGACTAGCGTTCCCACTGTTACTATTTACCCTGCTCGAGAGCTGCTGATGTTGTGAAAAAAACTTTTTTTACATAGTAAATTTTAGTGGATGGAAATGAACGTTTTGTGGCTGTAATGGATATAATAAATTTTTATAATTTTTAAGGCTTGGTGGTATAATAAGTGGCAAGGAGAGCAAAAAAGGGTTATGACTGGTAGAAAATTTTCCGTCAGCACCCCTCACTCGCGAGTTCTGTCCGGAAAGGAATCAGTGCTGCAAGTAACGGAAAGTGAGCGCTCCCACTGCTCTCTCGAGACACTTTAACCACTGGTCACAAGAAAGCTGTTATTTTTAGTTTTTTTTGCCAAAATAAGATTTTAAAAATATGAATGCGTCAGGCCAATTGAATTTTTTTACTTAACAGGGCGAACCTTAAACGCTGATGAGAACAGACATCTAGCGGAGTTTGAGAAATCCTGCATGTATACCTACTACCTCCAGCAAAGAAGTGGCTTGCAAGATGGGCTCGATTTCAAACTCACCAGCACCGGACAAAAGTAATTTTGCTAAAATTTGACGAAAAATCCAAAGCACACTTAATTTGAAGCCTTCACGTTATGCAAAGCACTTCAATTTGTTTATTTTTAGGCTGGCTACGGTTATGAATTTATAAGTTCTAAGCTGTAAGGCTCTCAATTGAAGTTGATTTAGTGATTTTTAATTAATTAAATGTTGTAATTTGGTATTCTTCTTTCAGCACTTTACGTTATATGTCTTTTGTTGATTAAAAGTTGTAAAACACAAACAAGTTCGATAGATGTACGAAATGAATTGAGCTGCACAGCTAGTACCACGCAGAATAATCAACGCTAATTAAATCTATTAAATCAAATCTATATAACGCGGTATTGTACTAGTATTGGGATTGAAACGACATAGGCGCCTTCGCGCTTCTTGCCATTTCAGAGGGGTGATTTGCGACATTACCGCAACCATTAGATTTGTAAGCTTCTTATATTAATGAACTATATTCGCTTTTGATCAATAACATAAACAAATTTGAAATTTGTTTTTGATTTTAAAACTAAAAACCGACATTTAGGCTAAATCCTTTGGTTAATTGTAGAGTAGATAAAGTGTCCGTGGATGTGGAGTACTTGAAAGAAGCGATTCCTACGGGTGGGTCTTCAAGCGTGAATCCAAGCTCTGTTCCAGTCACTACAGGAATATTGGATGTGCTACCTCCACTGTGCGTACAACTATAGAATCCTATTACTGCATGGGCTATTAACTCTTTAATTCCTGCCTATTATGAAAAAGCATTAGCATGACGTTTACACCTGACCATGCTGGCGGCTGGAGGACTCACAAAACCTAACGATTTTGGCATGATCGCCAGTCGGGTGTTTTTTAGAAAGGGTCCCGATTTGGGATCATCATGTTTGTTTTTTACATGATCCCCGTGATATATAGGTCAAAAGTGAGGCAGGATTTTGTTGTTAAATGAAAAATCTATTTTGCTAAAAATAAAAACCATTTTTTAAATTAAAAAAAACTCAGAAAATTCTTTTAAAAATCAGGCACATTCCTCATAATTTAATCTGTGGACGCGTTCCGGCCGCGTCCGATTTAACTAATTTTGAAGGGTTTTATCAACGTTAATTAAGTTTTAAACGGATTTGGCGACTTTCAATTTACTCTGTGGACGCGTCCCGGCCGCGTATCACTTATATACCAATACCAGCAAAGCCATACCCTACGCAGGCTCTGGCAGACGCAGGCCATGGCGTAAGCCATAGCCTGCGTCTGCCGTCCTCAGCAGCAGCAGTGAAATTAGGCTCAGTAGCGACTCCGATATAAAGTATCTCTTGTGTTAGCTCATACTTCAATATGCAATATAACCGCTATTATATCAGGATGAATCATAATACACATTTCTATGAAATTTGAGAGATCGTTAGATATTATGGTCATGGACTCAGTTCAACAAATATATTAATCGTTGTCCGAGACTTGGCTGTATAGTAGCCTACATATTGTAGTTTAAAATAGACGTTATAATTATGTAAGGGTCAAAATTCAATATTCACCTCTCAAAATGAGCTCAAGTGATTGTTTAGCTTAATGCCAACAAAGAACTAATTTCTGACCATGACGCTACTAAAATACTTGATCAGAAACTTTGAAAAACAAGAGGAATAGGCTTTTTATTTCATATGCAGTCTTGAACGGCAGGCTGATGCTAGCGCTACGCCAGCGTTGGACTTCAGCGCCAAGGCGTTGATACTTAGCCAATGCTAATAAATGTTCATCATTTTAGGCGCGGTAGTTTGCTGCGTAATCTATAGCTATAGCGTAGGCTCTGGCTTTTGTGGTATTGGGGTATGGTGATACGCGTCCTGGCCGCGTCAGATTTAATTTATTTTGAAGGGCTTTGTCAACGTTAATTAAGTTTTAAAGTGATTGGCGATTTTCAATTTACTCTGCGGACGCGTCCCGGCCGCGTCCGATTTAATGAATTTTGAAGGGTTTTGTCACGTTAAATTTTGCTTTCGGTAGCTACCGGTGGCTACCTGATATATTTCAAAGGGGCTTTGGTTTTGGCCCTTAACGCAACGTTGAATTTTGCTTCGGTAGATACCAGGAGAAGCCTCTCAATGACTGTAATGAATCCAGCCGCTTGGCTGGCTACGGTTTTAAGGCCGCTTGGGGGGATAAGTAGTTAAGAGGATAAATTATTATTATCTCGAAATATGCATGTTTTTGTGATGATGATATATCATTAATATCTCATAGTTCTGGTAATTACTGTCATTTTTAAATTTAACTAAAATGAGAGGTTAAAATTTTTATTACATCAATTTCGCTTTATCCTTCCAATAATATTAATAGCAAGTTTTATTTATTTTGCAATCTAAGTTAATGTGATACACTGTGTTATGCCATTAGTATTTATTTACTAGATTGTCATGTGCCGTCTTCTACATTCAATTTTTTTTTTTCTAATAGCTATTGTATGGTCATGCTATCTGTTTGTGGCGACTAGACGACTAGACATTTTGCGTAAATTTTACCAATGAAACTAAATCATGAATCAGACCAAATTATAAACAAATTTCTTGAACACGCTCATTTAGAAAGTCAATTTAGAAAGAAAAACAAGTATTTGTAAGTCAATGTTTAGTTGAATTTATTTCTGCTCGCAGGTCGACTCATGACGCGCAGATGTTTGACCTGCAGCATCAGTTATCTTCCGTTCAGGAGCAGATGGCCACCATGCTATCAATGCTCAAGTCTCTCTCTAGACCCGCTGCTGCGCAGCCCCCAGCACCAGCAGCTGCAGAAGCTGCAGCAGCAGCCACCTCCTCTAATGCACCATCGCCTCTTGCGTCGCACCACATCCAAATCAGAAACTTTGAACATGGTGCTAGTAACGTTTAGGACAATAATTCGTATTTTAATTGTTTTGACGATACCCAGTAGCATTTTTAATAGTTTTGATGGTACCTAGTAGCAATTTTAATTGTTTTGATGGTACCCAGTAGCAATCATTTTAACAGAATCAAGAGATTAAACTATGTCTAGTGACAACGAAGCTTTTTGCAGAAGTTTTGATGGTACCCAGTAGCAATTTTAATTATTTGATAGTACCGAGTAGCAATCACTTTAACAGAAAGAAGAGATTTAACTGTATGTTTAGTGACAACGAAGCTTTTGCTGATTTTTTCATTTTATTCTTTAATTATAGGTGTTTTTTTAACCCAGGTTTTTGCAAGTAGCCTATTTTCAGGCAATTTTTCTGCATAATTTAATTTTTTAGTGTAGAGAGCACTGTAAAACATGACATTTGTGCTGCCTATCATTTCGGTGGTTTTGTTCAGGAATTTTCCTGCACTCAATTTTTGCGTTTTTCAGGGACTGCTCATTATATAATAGGTCGTGTCCGTAAATTCGAGCTTTTTGTAACCATTTTAAAATTATAAAACCCCTCGCTCCTGAACTTAAACTTGCTAGCAGATCAAATAAATCAGGATTTAAAATTCACTTGAGATAGGACTAGTCTGTTTTATACTGGAAATCAATTTATCTGAATTCTACAAGAATTATTTTATTTACAAGTTGTAGGCCTATTTGTTTCATACATTCATTTTAAACAATAAACACATTAATTTGTGTTTCATTATTAACATGTTGACTTTCTCCAGTAATAGTTGATATCTTTGAAGCCAAACAATCTGACAATGCAGAGATTAGGAGTATCACAAACTATTATACTCCAAACATTATACTCCAAAATGATGAGAAAATCTGATGAGAAAATCTACTCATTTTCTCATCATATTTTGTCATAATTTTCTCCTGTGCAGATTTTCTCATCATGTTAAATATATCATATTTAACACGATGAATAAATCTGTCCACACTAATGCACTAGCAGATTCATCTCAGTCTTGAGAGCTTTTTAACATTAATAATTTAGGCCTACAAAAAATTAATTATAAAGAAATTGGTATTTTACAACAGAACATCAAAGAAAAACTTAACGTAAAAAACATTGGACAAGAAGATCCAAGAAGGAAAGCATTATCCGACACATTATTGCAAGACTTCTAAGAACATGACCACTATCGCCGGTAGGTCATTCACCATTTACAACACAATCGTATGATGAAACATTCATAGTCCGCTCTTCAGAGTTAAAAGCAAAACTAATTTAAATGTACTTCTATACTTTTTCAATACAAAGCGTGCGAACACTCTTTAGTACAATTAAAACAACATATACATAAGTTTGTCAGATTTTTTAGTACCAATTGTCGGACATTTATATTGATGGATAGCCTACCACGATCATAATGGCAACCTCCTTTCTTACGATACAACAAAATTACAAATAATATTTACACACGTTATAAATCTAAACAAGGGGTTCAATAGGGTCATCCCCAGGCCTGTGTCATGCAGTAGTGTAGAATCAGCTTTCCGTTAGCACCAAAGCACTGCAAACAAATATATACTATAGCATTTGAAAACAAATCTAAATGAAGACAAGATTATTACGATTAATGACAACTCTAAGGTTAGAAGCTCTGTGCAGTATTTCAGCCACAGAACCTAAAATAAATAAAAAAAAATTCTTTTAACAGAATATCATATCAAATATTTTAAATATATATGCATCAAATTTGTAACACGTGATTGTCAAGAGCAGTATTATAATTTATTTGATAATTTTAATCAATATCACAATAGTTTATTTCATGCTGCTAGTAAATGTAAGCTACATGTTAACATTTATAAGCAACTTAAGACCATTTCAGCCAACTAATCACTAGAAAAATAGACTGCAAGTGCTATTAAAGACAAAATAGAATTTGATACATATATACAAAGGTCAAGCCTATTTGTCATTCGGGAACATTACTAGAGAACTTAAGAATCTGCATCTGACTTCGTATGTGAACAATATCAAAAGCATAGATAGTTTTTATTCATCACAACAAGTGGTAGCACTTAAATATACTTTATATCTCTACTTATCCCAAGTGGTGGTATTTCATAAATATATATGCGTAACTGTAAACCGTACAGCATTCCACAACATAAAAAACATGTTCATCTTACAAAAAAACAGATTAGATATAGATATTAATTTCCATACCTCGTACAACGTTCCAATATCGACATCAGGTGCTGGTGCAAATGACTGATTGACATACAGAAACTACAAAACACAAAACAAGTACTGCACTACAGGAAAGCCTAACGCATCATTTCATAATAAAGCAGCAAAATAATCTATGCATTCAAATATACCAGTTTATTCTATCAAGCAAGAATAAAGTTGTATTAAATAATTAACGATAAAACGCATCAACAATGCTTTTCTCATCTGAGAAACAAGTCACAAAATTTATTCAGCATTTTTTTGAAGAACATCTTCAGTTTTCAATATGGTGAATACAATATATATCACTGTTCAAATTCCTAAGCCGGATTTTTCCATCTAGTGTTAAAATTTAATCCGAGATTTATTCTGCAAAAACCAATAGCATGGCGCTAAATTAATCATAGAACAAGCTTTCAGCACGCTCATTGGGTGTGGTGACGTCATGACCTCGGATTAAATTTTAACACTTGACGAAAAAACTCGGCCTTAGCGTTACTGAATTCAGAAGTTTAGAGTTAACAGATTACATGCAACTGTAACAGTGCGTTGTAATGATGTGAAATATCACAAATTAATTAGCTTACTAAAATTAATCAAAGGTAATGTACGCATGTTAAATATCAAGTGTTTAATTAAATCACTTACTAAAGTTTCTTGCGGTTCGCATTTCAATAACTTTCGAACAAACATGTTGATCGAAGAAATCTTCTTCAGTTTCTCGACGGACCACTTTTTGTTTGCAAGGATGGGTGCGTTGCCGGCCGGCTTAAGCAGAATGTCAACTAGCACAGAAGCAGACAGACTCAGTCAATGCTTGTACAGTTAAACCCATTAATAATAGTATTAATGAGCTTTGAGTCTATTTCAGCATTCCCAGACGTCACGGGGGATCAAATTCAGGTATACCGTACAGCAGGGGTATTCAATTAATTTGTTTACGGGGCCAAAAAAAGTTCTGAGACGACTTTGGGGGCCAAAGCCATTATTTGTCAACTGACACAAGTTAACTCAACATAAAATTGTGGCCTATACTAATTATAGGCTAATATCGTAGGCTGACTTTTCCCTCCACTCTTTTTGACACCATCAACTTCTGTTAATCTGAATTCTTATTTTCTCGAGTTAGCTTCAATCCGCGGGCATTATTTTAATTTTTATATATTTCATACACCAACTACGGAGGCCACTTGAAAGCCCTCTGCGAGCTGTTTCCGGCCCGCTGGCCACCTAGTTAATAGCACTGCACTGCTGTAGTGCTGTTGTTGGCAACCCAATCTGACGCTGGCGACACCCCAAGAAAAACCAGACCTCAGATTCCCCCGTTCAAGGCGACCGGCCAGCCTGTGCTCCATGTGTCTAGCAGAGCCGCTTCGTATGCACATTTTAAAATCTCTATTTAGCAATGCCCTATCAGTCATAATGAGTGAATGTCACTGGATGATACTAAATTTTTATACAAAACATACTCACTAGGCTAGTACCCTCTGCAGGTCAAGAAACAAAGCATTGGCTTGCAGACCAGAGCTCCCCGGGCGAGTAGTAAAAAGCGACTAAAGAAGGGTGAGCGGTTCTGTGCAGGCTCTCATGCACAGAACCGAACTGTATCTCTTAGTGCTACAAAGTAAACTTCAAAAAACCCCAAAAACGCTAGGCTAGCACAAGTCAACAACGGTGTTAAACAAGAACAACGGTGTTAAACAAGTTAAACAAGAATACGAATTTAATTTACATTCAAAGTGTCTTACTGTGTAAAGTCAGTAGATCAACTGAGTTCGGTTCAATGCCTCGGGGTAAAGCAAAGAATGCTGCCATTTCTTCAGTCACCGACATTAACACAGTTAAGAATCCAACCGGACCAATAGATTCCTTCTGATTTCTTCGCCATAATTACACTACCTGCACTGCAATTAATTTTCTTTAGAAAAACATCACCCAAAAATTACTGCAAACAAACTTTTAGCAGACAACTGATCGGCTGCAGGAGCAGGCGGGGCTCTGACGTCATGCTGAGGCGACGGCTCCGCACTCTTCACTTCCTCCAAAGGCAAGCCGTCCTTCGGTATTGAATTGGAAGGGTCAGCGCCCGCTTCTCCGGTTCCTGAGATCTCCGTATCCGCCATAGGTTTCGAATCTGGGCAACACCGTTGTTAATGAAGAATATCGAGCAATAAAATATTTGACAACTCGATGAATACTCTCATTCACAAATGCACTAGACGACTGTACTGCATATATTTTATATAAATATATGACACGATATAATTACATCTGAATTTATATAATTTAAACAATTCTGTTATTTAGAATTTTAACGTAACCTTTCTCAAACAACTCTGCCTCTTAGAGGTTTAAGGACTGTCCATGTCCATGTGTAGTAACGAATATTATTACAGTTCGGTTCAATGCCTTGGGGTCAAGCAAAGAATGCTGCCCCTGCTTCAGCTGCCGTTTGCGACTCGTCCGCGGATCTCTAAAGTGCAAAACATTTTTTTGTCCTCCGGTTGTTTGCAGCCCTGGGTGACTCACTCCTGAAACAACTAACAATGAACGACAACACGGACACAGTAAATTATTGTCCCCCAATGCACAGCCGTGTCCCAAAACCACATGCATACTCATTAGAGATCTCGCACAGAAGCGATGCAGGTTATACAACGATACGATAAAAATAAATATAAATTTAACTAAACAATAACAATTAAACATCAAAAAATCAAGCGTAAAATGGTAAAAAAAATTATGATTTATTTTAATAATTTGTTAATTTCTGTATATTACCTTGCCGGAAGAGCAAAACAGAAAGTGAACCGAATACAAAACGTAAACTTTACGGATTAGAACTGTTTTGTTTTATTTCTGTCTATTAATTGCTATAATATTCATGTTAGGCCCTTCACGTTTGTCAAGAAGAGGGGTTGCTGAGCTGTTTTCAATAATTTGAAGAGTCTAAATAAATGTAGGGACGTCAGAATTAAGAACTAACCATATTGGAGGATGGATATAAATGATGTATGTATTGTAAAATATAAATATTGAAATCCAAACTGTCGATTCAAAATATTTGAGACGGGGGCGCTCAAGTCCCCTCCTAGAATTAACGCATTGTTGACTTCTATCTTTCATATGCGTCACTACAAAACTGACCCAACGTATTCGTTCCTTATTCCTTGTGTCACATCCCTCTAATTGAAATTCATTCATATTTTCCTAGTAGTAACAGACTTGCAAGCATTAGGCCAATCTTCCACCGCGAAAAAAAAGTATTTGAAAGCGCGACTAGGCTAGAGTTTGATCACTCACAGTGCTCATTTTGCCTTAACACAGGGCCTACAAAAAAGTTCTATAACAAAAAGGTACGTTTCGCGTATTTTCTTTTCAAATGGCCTTTTTGTGAAATTGAGATAATGAAGAGATGGCTGACATCTCTGCATTATCTAATTACCACTATTTCAACAATGACTTCTATAGCCACATTGAGCTAATGCTTTTAAAGTCATTTTTATCAACGTTATGAAGAAAGATTTTTTTAAACACAAAGAACTTCAGACATCTTCAAAAGAACACAGATCTAGTAGGCAAACATCATTACATCAATAGTGGCAGCAATAACAGTGAATTACTGTAGTTTACGTAGCTACATTTTACTTAAAACTCATTTTAAGTAAATCTGCGATTCAAGCAAATTATGTTTAATTTATATGTTATATGTTTAAAAGCTCTGAAAGAGTGAAGTAAGCGGAACTCACGGCTACATACAACTTCTCGCCGGTCGCCGTGGCTGGGGCAGTGGTTAAAGTGTAAAAGGAAGGGCCCCTGGACGCCAAAGCGTGATGGGCCCCCTAAGTTTGTTTGGGGCCCCCTTCTGTACACGCGGCGGAAAGACACCTCTAGGGCGCGAAGCGCCCCAGAAGTGAGTTGCCGAAGCAACGAAAGGGGGTGGGGTATGGGGAGGGGGATGCGGCCCCCTTCCGAGAATGGGGAGTGTCTGGGGAGGGGCTCCCCGTTGTTTTCTTGATTCAGGTGCATAGAATAGTGAGTTTTGGAACTTTTGACAAAAGTGCTGCTGATTGCATTTCAACTTTTGACACATTCTTTCACTTTTGTGCTCCGCTTAGTACACCGTGGTTCAATAAAAAGTAAGCCAAACTTACTGGACTGTTCGGAGGCCAATCTGGCCTCCGAACAGTCCAGA
>JAQIWG010008650.1:0-11259 GCA_034695025.1 Chamaedrilus cognettii | reverse complement strand
GTCGCAGTGTCTCCTCTTTCCACAATGTCGCAGTGTCTCCTCTTTCCACAATGTCGCAGTGTCTCCTCTTTCCACAACCTGGCCTATGCCTCAAAGCAATCTATCGAATCATACATACAATATGAACATGGAATATAAATTAAACGCGTTCTATCATCTATTTCTAATTGATAGTAAAACAACGGTTTAGGCGTACTATAACCCCCGCCAGTCTATAGCATAGCTCCCTCACTCCTGCTAACGGCTCAACAGGGAAATAAGCCACACTGTGTAATTATTTCAATAGCTTGACCAGCTTCAAGTAGCCTATATGTAAACCTAGCCATCAAGCTCGCCAATGAAGGCATTGGTACTTTCCGCTTGAATATCACTTTCATGGAGCCTATTTCATTAATTATTAACTCGAGTTCTTTAAAGATCCTGGGTTCAATTAATCTGAATTATTATTGCTACTTATTGATGCTGAATTAATATTTTATGCGCAAGAATTTCCTGAATTTCTTCCTCTTCCACAAGGACTATCTTCGACTGCGTCCTCCTCTCCTCCTCTCCTTCCAAAGAAAAATTTGCAAAATTTTCCGGTCAAGCGGTTTCGTTCTGCATGTACACTGTCTGCAGGATAACACACAGTAGCCCCCCACCCCCCTAGGCCTGCATGATAAATACAAGAGAGACCAACATTTTTATCCGTGACTATGATTCTATGAACCCTTGCTAAGTATTCTCGCTACGCCACTCACGGCACGTCGTCCACGTTCCACAGGACCGAGCGTTCGCGCGGACCGTATAAATGAAAGATGACGTTTGCAGGCCGACTGCATGCCTACATGTACATATACATGTGCATGTCACAAGTCAACTGAGAAGTCAACGTGATCGATTATGATGACCGCTAAATAAGTAGTCACGTGATTCAAGCGATGTGAAGGAATCAGATATTGAACCTAGATTGTAGGCTGGCTAGCATATCGATACATGTACTAGCCAGTCTATTATAACAGCCTGATACAGAAGTGCTCGCTCATCGCACTGATCGATAGGACCAACGTGCAGCGCATAGATCTTGAGATCTACGCATCAGGCCGTTACTGCGTCAGCGTCAGGACACCGTCAGTATAGACACTTGGCCTGTTGCAAAATTTTGGCTCCCAAGTTAGATAGTTGCTTGAATCGGTTTTCAAGGACAGCATTAATAGCTGAAATCTTTAGGAACTTAGTTAAAACTTTGACTATGCTAGCTTTAGGAAAGGTCAGTATTATGGTGTATAAGTTTGCATTAGGTGTAGCCTTCAAGCATATTATTGGTATTCAACCACTAAGGTCCTGTCGTTCACTAGAGCGTTATTTGGTGGTTAGCTAGTCAAATACAGATTTGACGTCAAGACCCAATCAGAGCGCCTTGCGCGCTAGTTGCAAATTAGATCACGGATCATTCAAAGAACTCGCTATTATTAAGCAGTAATTTTATTTATCTGCGATCATTCAAATAACTCTCTGTTGAAGAATTGAGCCTAAAGCTTGTGTGACATTGTGCAGCAGTGAGCCTTACCATGGCGGACACTTCGAGCGATTCTCAGATCTCGAACGATAACAACAACGCGTTCGAGATCGCCGACGAAGTGAGCCTCCAGCACACCGACGTCGTAACGACCGTAGAGATGACCGTGACGATCGAGGAGACGATCACGACGACTGAGGAAACGATCGCGACGACCGAGCACTCGGAGACCGTCGAGGTGGATCCTCAGCAGCAGATTTTGCATTCACCGATTGACGAGCAAGCGCTGTACGCGAAGATTGTTCTTACGGAGCCAAGCGACTCCAACGAAGAGCAAGTTGTTCCAGAGACCGATGAGCAGGATGCGCTGGAGCAGGATCAAGTACTCAACGAGCTGGCTTCGGCGACCTTCGCTGCTGAACAATTCGACTACGAAAACGACGAACATGATGACGGCCTGACATATGAAGGAGAAGTTACGAAGTCGAGTGTGATCGGCACTGGGAGCAATGAACCGAGACAAGATGACGACTTCGATAGAAATCAAGAAGAGTATTTGAATGAGAGCAGTGTTAGAAGTATAGAAGAAAATGAGGCTGAGGCGTCCGATGAAATTGCTAGTTATGGCGCTGAGGCTACCACTGCTGAGAGCGCTAGTTTCAGCGCTGAGGCTCCCGCTGAGATTGCTCGTTACAGCGCGTCATCGACGGAGGTGGACAGTTCGCTGACAGCAGACGTCGCAGGCTACACAGTATCAACGACTGCTTCAGGGGTAATCTATTTCTAACAATGTTCTTTTTTATAACGAACCCTTACATAGTCAAATATTAGTATTGTCTGAACTTGAAAGCTGTACATTTTTGAGATTGTACGCGCCTGATTTTATGTTGTAAGTTTTAAGGTTAAATAGAATGTGTTAGCAAATAATCATTTTTGCTGTGAATTCAGTAAAAAAAAAGATGTAGGTGTATCTATATAATTTTCAAGTTGTATGAAATTCCTGGTGTGCTTTCACATAATTGACTGATCATGACTTAGCATTTACATTCTATCAACCTGCGCAATTATTGTTGTAGAGTTCTTCTGTTTTTAAAGATGCGCTAGGCATACATGCATAATTCTGCTACAGGGTGTTGATCAGCAGCAAGACGTTGGTTTAGCTAGACAAGACCCACGCAAGGACTCTAACGCTTCTTCAGGAAAAGTATGAGTCCATCCCATTCACCCATTGACCAGTCGCCTGCTTCCTGATATCATGATAAATTTTGTTCCTTAAATAGCTTCTAGGGCAGGACTTGCATCGGCGAAATTTAAGTGTGGCGGGGGGGGGGGGTGGGTGGGCATCGGCGACGATCAAGATGTCTTTAGATGGAGGGGGTTGGACGATGTAGGTAGGGGGTCGACATAAATTTCCTCGCTGGACAGTCACACAATTTCGCTCCGGTGCCGAACTGTATAAATTTAAATATCGCTACCTTTGTTTATAATCCTCTTAATTATTTTACATCATAGTTGAATCCAATGAATTTACATTTCTAACTTCGTCATGACATATCTGGACACTGGACAGGGTATTATGTAATTCAAGTGTGAGATTTTATTGCCTATAGACTAAGTGACAAAGGCTTTGTGGTCTTTGTAGAATTTTGCTGTTAATTAATTGACAAAGATCATTATTCAGAAAGTTGTAATTTATGTAGGTTTTTCTGTTTTATATCAACATCAGTTTGTACAAACATCAGTTTGTATAATCGAGGCAACCGTAATGTAATTTGATTTATTTTATTCTTTAGTTTCAGATTATTGTGCAAAGTATCTGCACATTTGTTACTTCTCTCGTGTTTGGCTATTTAAGATTCAGGCCGTAGATTTTCATACGGGTTAAAATCAAACTTTTAAATTCGACGCCAGTTATCGAACCCCCTGCAGGCCGGGGAACAAAAAATTGGCTTGTAGCCCACAGCTCCTCGGGCTAGTCGTAAAAGACGACTAATTAAGGGGGAGCGGTTCTGTGCCGGCTTTCTTGCACAGAACCGGACTGTATATTGTCTTTGTGCTACATTTTACATACGCTGTGTGTAAAATTTTAGCTTAGGTGTGTCACACACCGTGTGTCCCTAAACCACAAGAAAAAAGTAGAAACCAATTGCCGATTATAATATTGGAAGATTTCGATTTAGGTGTCGATACAATTATGCCGGTAGTACTGCGGCCATTGAGCATAGGCTTGACGTCGATTGTATCCCCACTTGTGACGTTGTTGAGTTCAGTGACTGTTGGCTGTGCTGAGTTCAGTTTGTGCTGCGCAACTCGCGCCAGCCCGGCGCCGAACACTTCATGCAGCACATTCGCCAGGCAGCCGCTGCGCTCATGAACAACCCCGGCCAACTTGAGAAGGTCGACCGTGCTCTGTTCTGCTTCACACTTCGATCCTTTTTATTTTTATTTTTTTCAGGGCTGCTTTTGTAGCATCGTGACCGAGGTCATTTTTATGACGCTGTACACTACTCAACAATTTTGAGGGGTGCGGGCTGCTCCTTTATTTAATTCATGAATTATTGAACATTTACTATCAAGAAGAAAGATTTTGAAGCAAGGGAGCTTATGGAAAAACATTGTATTTATGCCTCTAGACTGACTAGAAATAACTATCATCATTATCATCATCAGTCCATTATCAATTTGCTCTGCACACAAATGAGAACCGTGAACCGCCACATATTCAGTGGCTGACGAATTTGGGTCTCTACTGGAACTCTGAAATGAAGTAATTTTTCTGTCAATGGTAGCATTCTTCGGATGAAGACATCGCTATGTCGGCTATTATTATTATTTTATTATTATTAATATTTTACGCAATAACAGCAAACGGACACTTATCACTACCAATCAGTCTGCAACGCCTTCATGTTTTAAACATTAATTCTATTTATCATGTTATCTCTCGGGTGATCTCATTATGAAAAATATACAACGTTCGCTGGCATGGAAAGATGGCCCAAATATAAATGATGATAATGATAATGTTACCACTGTTGCAGCTAGGCAGATGGCGAGTAATGTAGCTGTGTTGCTGCTAGGGAGAGATACTGACGATATTGCGCAGCACAAGCAAGGAGGAGCATGAACAAGCGCCACTTCACAGACCCAGCCGACAGTCCGTCGTCACAAATGACCTCGTACAACAGGTAGAGAGGAGCTAAGCGTCTCGTTCCACGATGCACATTTCGCATGCAAAATTGCATGTAAAATTGCATGCAAGGATGTTTACAAAATTACACTGCAAATGTTCTTAACTTGGTTTCATGTGGCCGAAATCATGTTATGGATACTAAAATCAACTTTGGAATGCAGCTCTATTTACATTATGTATCAGATACGAAGTTTACTGGAGGCTGCGTTTATCGCATACGCATTAGTGACGTCATTCACCTGAGGACGTGGGTTGAAGAGTGGCAGCTATTTTTTATTACAAAACGATCTTTCGAGCGGTGGTGTCTGGCCTTCGGTAATGTAACTGTCACTCCGTACAGTGTAACTAATGTTGAAAATCTAATTTTTTTCATACTTTTATAAACGACCATGATTTCAACTAAATTAATCACATTTTTCTCCAAATTTGCAAGTTGGTATAGATATGGCTAATGATGTCGTGTATAAAATTGCAGATCAATCTGATAACTTTTGACCGAGTTATGACAATGTTTTGAGTATTTTAGTTTTTTCAAGATACATTGTAGATAAAACTTATCATGTGTGCTATAAAACTGCCTTTATTTTAACATAGACCTTAGACTTACATGTATGCTGTACAACATGATATTGTATATTTTGCTAGCTATGCACAATATTTACTCTTTATATGTTACTTATGTATGTTTCATATATGTTATATATAAAAAAAGTAAGATATAATATTGGATTCCTGTAGTTTGAAAAGGCATCAGTTGGTGGAGTCGTACCACTTCCAAGTTCTCGTCACTCAGTGAGTACAGCTTTAGTATTTATTAGCGTGTAAGCCCCATTTATTTACGTTATTAACTTTTTTAAAGGCAATCTCTATATCGCAGAGTGAAAGTAAAGCGAGCCTGAATATATCACATAATATATGATGTGCATCAAGGGATCTTTAAAAACGCAAATGTTGACTTTGAGCGCAATTTATTTTTTAAACTCTGACTGATATTGTTAACAAGTGTTTACAATTGCTAACAATTGCTCGTTTCAATTGACTGATTTATATTATGGCCGACTTTTAAATAAATATCGCATAGAAAGCGGTTTTCATTTCATGGAGTACTGGGAAAAAAGTGCGAAGTTACAACGGGGCCGCTTATTATGAATGCCTTTTAAGGCTTAAATTACCATACATTGTTACTATAATTATTACAATTTGACAGATTACTGCGACAACACGTTCCATATCAGTGGAGCAGCAGTTGGACAACGTGAGTGACTGTTGGTTGTTTCTTTAGGCTGATCATGAGATAATAATACTAAACTAAGCCCATACAAATTGCCTTATGCAATCAGTTTAGACTTTGTGGTTTCATTGATAAATTGCGTAATAATATACGAAAATTTATTCCAGCAGATAATATAGGCATAATACAGCAGGGAAATTATTTGCTATCCCCTCACAGCAGCATGCATGCAATCCGGCCATGTTACAAATGCTTCTGACGCCTAAATAATATTCTGATATCAGCTTATCGTACTTGTGATTTTGATACATGTATTTTTAAGTTGTGCCTATTGTATGCAGCGAATATGATAGTCTACACAACAGTCATCAAATAGACAAAGACTTCCTATGTCCTATAATTTGCCACACCTATTATTAATAAATTGTGAAGTGCCTGTGGTTGATAAACGTGCGCACTTTGATGAAATGAACGGTAACATTATTATCAAACTTTTTTATACTGGCCTGATGATTATACATGCATGTATGTCTAAATTTTATGGGTCTTCTAAACGGCTTGGTCGATATCAGCACATGCAAGGTCAATAGCGTTTGAAGTATTGAACTACCAACTGCAAGGTGATGTTGGGGTGGTACATGTATATCGTATACATTACATGTAAGTGATCACTGGCCCAATAACAACTTTGTATGCATAGTTATTCAAACCATGCTCACAAAGCAAATTTCTTTTTTTTTTACTTTATTGAGTTAAAAGAGAAAAGTATGGCGCTTGCTAAACTATTTTTTATTACTTAATTAGTTATATTTTGCTACAGTAGCTTACTAATTCGGAAAGTCCATTCAGTGTGCAGCATCGTGTGATAGGGTGATATTTTTAACGCTTAACAATTGCTTCTAGTAGGACACGATGTTGCGATTTGGACTCGGCCGCTTTTTAGCCGCCGGTGCACCGACCTCTTAAGTGTGAGATGGCTATGGCAATGTTTCTTTTTTCTCTACCGACACTTTGCATGGCGTGAGAGATCTGAAATAGCAATATTATACAGGAAACTGGCTCGAATCGTAAAAAATGTTGAAAAAAAATCCGGACCCTTTGTTCATTGATAGAGGTTCATGTGATAGAGGGGGCGAAAGTGAGATTTTTAGAAGTTTCGACGTCACTGCTCGTGGACTGTAACAGCTGAATTTTTTGTTACAGAATATGTTACCGAGGGCCTAGTAATTGGCAAGAAAACTAATTTTGCTATTTTGTCTGGGTTGTTAGCAAGTAGGTGATGATGCCAATTAGCCAGTAATGCTTCTTTTTGTGATGTTAAAGCTCCGCGTACATGTACTCACCGGCGGTTCTAAACCGATTTAGTTGAGGGCGAGATAAGGCTGTTGATAAGCGGCTCAACTTGCGTGATTTTTGGATAGCGCTGCATCGTTGATCAATCAAACGCATTGATCCATAATCTACAGCCAAGCATGGCTTCGTGTGAGTTGCCGAGACCTAGCAAACCAAGGTGGCGACGGCATATCCTACATGTATGTACATAAGTAAGCCCAAGCCTTTGGCCAGGGATAATTGTTTTATAGGTTAATAGTTCAGCGCTTCTAAATGGCACTAATTTTAAGTTGGGATGCTAATGCTGTCACCTACACAGCCTGCAGCGGCGTCGCGTGAATAGATCCAAAGGTCGGGCCAGGTCAGTCGCAGTAGCATCCCGTAACCTTAGAACTTTTCCCTTTCATGCTGAACTCATGGCCGGGAGGGGGGGGCCGACAAAAAAAATTTCACCCCATGCAAAACTCACGACCGGAGGGGTGGGGGTGAAAGCGGTCAAAAGTAAAGACATAACTAGGTGGGATCGCTTGCACTTAAAGGTCGGGCCAAGCCGCCAAAGGTCGGGCCAAGGCCCGACCTGGCCAATATGACGCGACGCCACTGTACAGAACGTGGAAGTATAGCTTCAGTTGATGCGACAGGGAGTGGAGCAAGGTTCGCTGGCTGGAAGCAGAAATGCAAGTCGATCCAGTGTGACCAGCGCCGAATCAGTTCAAGTCGACGACGTCAGGTCTACCAAAGTGGAGAATGCTGCATTTATTCATGCAGGTACATGTAATTGTAACTAAGTGTATAATTTTGTGCACTTTTAGGCTAAGCATTGGGCCTAATGTTGTTCGTGAATGCATCACACTGCTGTATTATGCCTGTGTGAGATCTTGTGAACATATCCGCATAAATTAGTTGGCCTTCTCAGTGGCGGTTCAAGGTCGAAAAATTTGGATTGGCTTTTTATAGGCCCCCATCCAGTACTGTAGTCTTGGAGGAATACTATAAAAAGGGGAGGCTGACGACACTGACTCAAAATAAATTCTTTTCTTTGCCCTCAAACTTATATGTCTAAATAATTTCCAAAAAAGGCATGGGGGCGGGGGCTTTGCTAAATCTAACTCGGTGGCTTGATCTACTAAAAGGGGAACTTAGGGGGCTTTGCTAAGTAGGCCTATAATCTAACTGCAAATCTGTTGTTCTCTAGAGTTGAACGGATCAAAAGGAGAATCTGTGACAGTCACGAAGACGAATGAAATGCTGGCTAAAGAGTTGGAAGAAAAAATGAAGGTATGTTCATTGTTCATGTTGTCTCATAGTAGGACATTTCATGTTGTCTCATGGTAGGACATTTCATGTTGTCTCATAGTAGGATGTTTCATGTTGACTATTGAACAAAACTAGTGTGCTATTATGGTACAAAACGCAAGAATATGTAGGCTATCCTCTCATGCAATCTTGACTAGAAGCAATGTTTGCTGAAACTTTCAAACACCTGTGGGCGGATCGAAAAGAGTTGTGCGCACACTTTTTCTACTCCTGTGATACTTTTTTCCGCACTCTCCGATTTTTTTTGCTGAATTATATTCAGGTGATATAAATATTAAAATATATAATTTATTCTTGAATGCTCATTAAAGTTTGATTAATAGCTTGCGATTTGCAATAATCTCTCTTAGCCATAGTAACATCTTGCAATAATGGCAATTTTTGAAACGTAATATAAATATTCCAAAGAATGCATAATTTTAAAATTCACCGCTTACGTCTTCAGTTGCGCGCTGAAATTGATTAGTTCGTGGTGTCGTGACACCGGGCTAAGTTTTCACTAATGCAGATTTGATTTGCATGTTTTGAGGCATCTGAATTGACCAGATCTGTGATTGACATCTGTTTTGACGGTTTGATGCTTTAACTAAATGAAATAAAATTGTATGTGCAGGCCAAAGCTCTGATTTTAGAGAAAGAAAAAATGAGATTGGAGGTGTCACGGCCGCAAAGTAAGTTGTATTAAAAAATAAATGCAAATATATTGTATCTAATTGTTTTTGTTTTATTAATTGATACTGTTTAGAGCTTCATTAAAAACGATTGACATAGGCTTGCATATAATAACGAGCATAAAATTTTAATGAATCAAAAGTGCTCAAGTCTTTCTAACCCCTTTCATGTTTGTAGAACTTACGAACCATCTATTTTTGTCATCTAATCTGTTAATGTCCATATTTTCACACCGGTTTAGACGTCTGCGCCCTGATGAGGACTGCTGAAGCTGGATTTTAGGGTCGGACGCCCTTTGTGGGCATCCAAGGTGGGATGTCCTGACACCAAACGAATAAATAATTATCTGGCACGGGGTTAGCAGCTAGCGACGTTTGTCTTTATCAGCCTTGCTGAAGAGCCTGTGACACATGGTTTCATAGTTGCCGGCTCGAGACTTGAACCCAGGTCTCTCCGGACTCTTTGTCCGACGCCTTAACCACTACATCACAGCGTACGGATTTTTTTAACAGACATTGGCATTAATTTGAGTCCTAGAAGAAATGATTGTATTGAAGCAGTTCAGTAATCTACACGACTTGTGTTCTTGCAGGCGGGGAAGTGAAGACAAAGATTGGGCAGAAGGCGACGAGTCCTACGAGTGGATCAAACTATGGAGTAGCGCCGCAGTGGCAGCTCGAGCTGCTGGAGAAGAAACGAAAACAGCGAGAAATAACAGGCGCTACATCACCAGTAATACTTGAATCAGTATTACTGTGTCATAATTTCATATTAAATTCAAATTTTAATTCAATTAGTATTTGAAGCAAGAGCCATTGTGCTCCAAATTCAGATAATTACCGAATATTTGTTAGCTATGCTATTTCTAGCTAGGCTAACTTCCAATAGAGTAAAAGAGAGGGTCAGTCGTTGAGACAATTAAGTCGTTCAGTTTTTGAAGGGAATCAGTAATTATAATTTTTGTGATCCCTGTAAGTTGAGACTAATGATAGGCTCATTTTGTACTAACCGAGTTCTATTAATTTTAATCCTGATGATGCTTCTGATTCAGAATATCCCCGCTGCACCGAGGAGTCCGGAATGGATCGCAGAGGCTGAGCGTCGCATGAACAAACTTTCCTAGAATTTTTGAGGTCTGACAAAGAAAATGCTTTATAGTTGTAATTCTATCTAGCGGTTACAGGCACTAGCGGTAGGCGGAGTTAGCCATTTTTGTGACGATAGCTTATATGAATTTTAAAATTTATGTTTTTTAATTGTATAAAATCAAGTTACTTCAACATTAACTTCACTTCTGCACTCTACCCTAAGGGATGATTACTTGCAAGGCCGACGAATTTGAATCACCTTTGCCAAGGGTGCACAAAGTGACTCAAAATCTTTTGCTACGGACGGGAATTAACCAACAATTTAAATCAAATCCGTCGCCCATCCAGTGCGGAATAAAGATAAAAATTGAACACAAATGCGTCAATCAGCAAAACTGCTTGGGCCTAATTATGCAACACGTAGGAATATAATAACTATGTGCAGTATACGCTTGCAAGTAGAAACTATGACAAATTCCTCTATATTTTTTATGATCATCAGTAAAAGTTAGACATAAATTATAATTATACACGATTTGAATTTATAATTATGGACCCTTAACTTGATCTGTAGCTTTATTTTAAACAAGTAGGCCTACAACAGTCTAAATATAATCAAAATAAACTTATTTAAATTTCTAAATAATTGGCAGTTATAAACATTTTTTATATGATTTTTTGTATCTGACATTTTAAAGATTCTATACGATTTTTTTTTATTCTTGTCTCCTGTTAGCCTGCAGTGAGCCCATCAATTTTTTGTTATGAATGTCCCGGACATGACATTAAACTGTGCCCGGTAGCCCTGTCCCTGCTGCCACCATTGGGCAGGTTAGATGGCAGGAATGGCATCCGTAAAACTATGCTCCAACAGACCATGGGCAAAACGAAACACGACCCTTGTGCTCTTGGCTCGCCTCAGTGTCTT
>JAQIWG010008649.1:0-11261 GCA_034695025.1 Chamaedrilus cognettii | reverse complement strand
TATTAAACTCGTTTATGTTGGTTATTGGAAATCCAATTTTTCACAAACATCCTAAAAGTGAAATTTGTTACAACCAACCCCACTCTCCCCTATGTGTTTTGTTTGCTGCAATCTTTATGGGTGTAATATTTATTTCTTGATAATTAAAGAAAATCTGAGAGTAATCTATTCTAATAGCCCAGTGCAGGCTAGCTGGGCTCACCTTGCTTCTTGCTGTCTATTGTAACACTGCTGCTCCGCGCCGTGACCGCGGCCCCTTGCGGCTCAGCTTGACTCCCTCCCCGCGCTGGCCCCTGCTCTTCCCCCGCCCTTCCGTCCCGCCCCCCCGCGGGCGTAGAGGAGAGCCTCGTGACGGCGAGCACCAAGAGCGCGATGAGCGCGTAGCTGACGAACTTGCGCACGCACTTCTTGCAGGGAACGTTGAAGATGCTGAGCGTCAGCTTGCCGTTAGGTCGCACGAGCACAGGGCTGCCCGTCTCTGACCGGTCTCTCGCTGTCCGCGGGCCCATCTTGATATACCGAGACCGCCTGGCGTTGATCTAAGTTGTTTTTATAGATCTCCGTGGTTTGTCAAAAAACTTTGTGGGTGTTAGACCCTACATGTAGTCTATATAGGCCTGTATAGCCTACTGTATAACCCAGATGTGTTGCTCTTGAAAGGCACTGCTTCGATGTTTCTATTCCCCTAGGCCTACATGTTATTCATTATGATCAATTTCCGATTCAAAATGAACTTCGCTGTATGGGTTCAACTCTACAAATAGGTTAGGCGTGTATTTCACGCTGAGATTTAAGACTCGTGTAGGCATTAACAATATACTGGATCTACTTGTTTCGCAGTGTGGAAGCCAGGGAGCATCTGAAGCCGGTGGGTCGTTTAGTTGCTTTACGATGCAGCGGTTGCTGCATGCACTCATCCCGGCTGCTGCTGCAGCAGTGTCAACAGACCGCAACAAGCTGTTGGCCTATATAGCATCAAGACTATCAACACCAACGCAAACTCTGCCATGAATGCAATGGCGCCTATATACAGAGGGGAGGGGGAATACGACGTAGAGAGGGGTAGGGAGCAGTGGGTAACCGCGGTAAATCGCGGTAAATTCCGTGGGGAGCTAGTAAAAAACATTTATGGAGCGGTTTTTACCGCGGGGCGGGGACAGCCGTCAATTATTTTTCGCGGTGAATGGGGAAAGGGGTTGCGGTAAAACCGAGAGGTGGTTAAATTAATTAAATTAAGATGTTTATTTCGCAGCTTCCATCAATTCATAACTTTACAGGGAAGGGAAGGGGAGCTAGAAGCTTCCCCATGTCACTCTCTACCGCACACCCGATTACAATTTCGACCCCCTGACAGTCATGTCGCTAAAGCCAACTGCTTCCGAGCCGTTCACTTGCTCGACGACCCCAGTCGTCACATAGTTTATCTTGACGTTGTCAGCATCATTGGGCATCTTCGCCATGCAGGGATGGTCCCAGATGTTTACCCCAAAAATGCGAGAACGTGTATTCCGATCAAATATGCCGATGTCCGTGTGAAATACTGATAGACTAGAATTGTCTATCTTAACACCGAGCGATGCGTGCTTTCAACGCCTCTCCCTTGCCATCCTCAGAAAGCCCCCTCCCCCTCAGGCAGAAAGCTAGAAGCTGCAATATCACCATAGTAGTGTCAGGCAGTCTACATGGGCGTAAATCTAGTGTAAATATTGGGGGGGTTCGAAAAAAAAAATCTAGTTAAGTCCAAAATGAAGTTCAAATATCGAGTTGTACATAAATTAAGTTGATATTACTCACATTCAAATGTTGATTGATCCAAACAGTTTTTTTTAATATTGGAAAGTCATACATTCTCGGACCCCACCCCCTCCCCAATAATGACTCTTATGTCTATCCATATTCAAAATAATTGCGGGAAACCACGGAAAAATTGCAGGGAATGGGGAGGGGAGCGGAACGATCCTTCGGGGAGGGGAACAGAAGGGGAGAAAATTTAAAATCGTTTTGCGGGGGGCGGTGGGGAGGGGATAAATTTAAATTTCGGTTAAGGGTTGGGGCGCTGAAAGCTTCCTCATGTCACTCTCTAATATGACGGTCGCCCCCGGCGCCTTGGCCAGGGGGGGGGGACTTGAGAACCCCTCATTTTGTTAGTTACATGTACATACATTATCAATTATGCAGATCGCTATATGCGGCGCTTAAAAATAATTACACAGTTTAGTGGGCTGGCTATGACTTTGACGATAATAATCGTATTTAGACACAATTAACTTCGTGATATTATGCGGTCAAAGACAAAATAGATTATAATTTGACATAGTAACCTTAGAGCAAAAGTTTCGTCCGTATACGAAGCCTCACCGGCTCGAGATTTTAACACTTAATTATTGCTCTTTCTTTTTTGTAATGCGCTCATTTTGCCTCGATAGGTCTAAACCCGCTACGGATAGAAAAATAATAGTATTAGTCTCTAGATCCTTGGCGCCATGCATGGGGGGAAGGGGCTGGCACTTCAGTTTCATTATGGTCGGCCTCCTTTACGTTGTACTTTGCATCGATTCAATAGTGCTCCTACGAAAACTGAACAGATGTCCCACGTGTTGCCGTCTTCTTGTAGATTGAAATCGATTCAATGTTGTGTGCGCTTGGCTGGCTCTATCTAATTAGGCCAATAACCGTTTCATGCAATTTTAATTAAAATGGCAAGTAAGATATCAGTTTAGGTCTTGTTTAAAAGACGTACAAGCACGGACATGTACCATTGCAAACAGGTTATTCAGTTCATAGTGTTGATCCGATTTAAGTATAGGTCATCAGGCCGGCCAGTATAGGCCTAATTATCATCCAGCGTCACTATATATAGGCCTATTATGGACGTAAGATTTCAAAGGTTTCGTCGCCACCGTAATCAGACCCCCTAATGGGCATCATGGTACTATTAGGCTACTTATTACTACTGTAATAGCTGTGACGCCCAAAAATGGATAATCTGGCGTCAACTTCATAACGACAAAACGCCTGGGTCCTGGCGTCTGAACGCCAGAGGAAAATGCTCAACGCAACCCTGCTAATGCTAGCCTACTTTTGTATAGCCTATATATAAATGTGGCAGTTATTATAACCAAAATACGTCCCTATCCAGTTACTGTGACTGTAGCCTACTGTTGCTTTCAAGCCCAATCCAGCAAGAAAATAATTAAATCGCAAATTGTAGTGCATAAGAGCGAGCTCCGCAAAATTTCAGCTGTATCCTGGAGCTATGGCTTTTCTGCCATATGCTATTCTATCTTCTAACGTCATCGACAGGCGCAGCATGTAATTGGCTGGCGTTGGTGCGTGCGCTAGATTAATTTCTGATTCGACAGTCGGGCTGATTCAAGATGGCGACAATAATAGGCCTATTTTATTTTTAATTTAATTACTTCTTTGATCCTAATTACCGGTTTGCGAATGTCTTTTTTAGATTACCAAAATATCATCTGACCTTGCACGGCAATAAAAGTGCAAGGCGTGAGAGTTTCGATTTATTCTGCATTTTATTCTACGCAACGAATTGACGATTTAAAAAAAGATTTTAAGTTTGTAACAATGTCAAATTCTCTTCTTTAGGCCTATTCAACGAAAATGAAAATTATAGTAGCCTAATTAGAATGTATATACCTTTTCAACAACACTGAAAAGAAACAGTGGCAGTTCTGTTACACCAGCTTGTCAGTTAAGGCCCCCTGCAGGCCGGGGAACAAAACCAGAGCTCACCGGGCGAGTCGTAAAACGAGACTAAAGAAATGGGAGCGGTTCTGTGCGGGCTCTCTTGCACAGAACCAAACTGTCTATAGCCTTTATGTGCTACACACTGTCCATAAACTACAAAAACCAAAAAACTCCGGATCTTCTGAATAATACTGAAGGGGAAGATTCTATGACTGTCCGGAAGTAAGCGGCCGTCCGATCTCGAAGCCATGGCGAAGGAGGACTGGCGCCAGTGCGTTGACTGGCTGGTGAGATGCCAAGTTCTCACGCCGGACCACAAGCTGGCCAAGCCCGAGTCGCAGGTGTTTGACCTCGCACAGTTCATCAGGGACGGGGTGCTCATCTGCCACCTGCTCAACAGGCTTCAGGTGGGGGCCATCGACTCGAAGGACTTCAGCCAGCGACCGCAGATGTCACAGGTTGGCTTTGATGAGTTCTAAAGGATGATTGGCAAGTTTGAAGCTTGCGAGACTGAATCTGAAGTCGATTATAATTGTTAATTTGAGTGTGTCATCTATCATCAAGATTTTGTCATAAATAAATAAAATTATTATCACTGCTTGATTGATGGTGGTACTCCTGAGGGTGCAAGAAGGCCATGGCTTCATGCTTATTTTAAGAATAATTTACTCCAGTTTTTCCTGTAGTGTTTATAATCAGAATTAAGCCAATTTTTAGATGCAGTACCTGATTGGGATTGCCAATGATAAGGGGCGTGAAATATTAAAATTTTCAACTGAATATGCTGTTGACAAAGCAAAACTACACCGGGATGTAGTGGTTAAATTATTTTAGAAGTTTATAAATTGCGTTGATCTCTTTGTTCAATTGCAATTTTAGGGCCCCTTTAGTGGGCAGAACTCAGAACTGGGTTCTTTAATCTAGGTCGGTTCAGAACTGAGTTCCGTAAACAAAGCCGTTCCACTGTACAGTTCTCGAGGAACTGAGAACTGAGTTCTCGAGGAACTGAGAACTGAGTTCTCGAGAACTGAGTACTGGCAAAAAAGCAGGGCCAGAGTTAGTTCTAAGATGGCGGCTCCAATCGGAGGCCAGAACTGAGAACTGAGTTCCCACGAGAATATTTCAGTTTTCTCGGGTTGCCATGGCACTAAGCTATTGGCACTGTGCCAGAACTGAGAACTCAGTTCTGGAAAATGGACATTCGCGTCGCATCATAATTATTTTTGAGAACTAACGTGTGCTTGGCCTTGTTACCGTCCAATTCGACATCAGAACTCAGTTCTGAGTGCTGCTCACTGGAAAGGGTCCTTAAATTTTAAATTTGTAAAATACTAATTATCATAGTTTTTATGCACCACTAAGTCTTATTATCATGCACTTTTCCCGCATCAAAGGTTCAAGGATATGATGTTTTTTCTATCTCCGGTTGCATGACATATTTTTGGTGCATTACAAGTGCAGTATAGGCCTACACGATACATACATACATACATACATACATACTGGTACATCATACTATAAATTTTTTACACCAGGGCAGTGGTCTCACCTTTGTTTGCTTTTCGCTGCAGTTCCTCTGCCTTAAAAACATCCGGACATTTCTTCAAACGTGTCGCAACACTTTTGGTCTCAAGGACGCTGACCTCTTTGAGCCGACTGACCTCTTTGATGTCAAAGACTTTGGCAAGGTCAGCGAAGTAGTGTAATTTTCATCTTACAGACGCCCAGATCAGTTTATTTTTTTATGACGTTATGCTTGTTGGGTTTGAATCTAAGTGAAAAACTAGTTTTGTATTGCGGTACGTTGTTTTTGTTATTGTTTTTATTACATTATTTGTGGTAGGTCTATATATTTGTATAAGTTTTGTATTGTGAAAGGAAAGTGATTTATTTTGCACTGGAAACTCTGAACATTGTGTCACAGGTCATCAACACTCTGAGCACACTGTCCTGCAGTGCAAAAGCGCAGAAGGCCAACATACAGTTTGTTGACATTTTTTTCTTACAATTGATAAGATATTTGGCTAAAATATTTGGTGATTTTCTTTAGTAGCTTGAATCATATGCATTTATTTTTGCAAGCTGCTGAATTTTTTCAGAGTATATATCCGGTTAATTGCGTTGATTGCCTGTAAAAACTATTTTGATTTTTCAGTGTCTAAAAATGTATACATGTGTGAATTTTTGAATGATAGAATTGAACATGTGGTCTAATGGACATAAAGTCAGGCGCTAGAATCTGCCTTATTTCTTTGCAAATTTAAGTCTTGTTATCATCTAAATTTTAAATAACTTTAAAAATCCTAATGAATAAAGATCTATATTTAGCCGAAATGTTTCTGTTACACTTTCCTGCTCATGTTAGCAAAGTGAATCAGTTTAGATCTGCTGTTGTGAAAGTGTCCGCGCTGTAAAGAGTTGGTGCAGCAGTCTGTCATGACTACCGTTGCACTGTGTTGCAGTGGGTTCAAGACGCGAAGTCGAGATGATTATTTCTCCTTGCAGTCTATGACCGAGTACGTTGCATCGTTTCTAGGCTTCTGCCTTGTTCTATAAGTGTTGATAAATTGTTGCCTAACCATTGCTTCGCTGGCATGTGGATGTCACATTTTTGTTTTTTGTACAAATTGTATGCAAAACCTTGTGGCTTGTTTAATAACTGTAGGCGTATATTTAAATTGAGTTCACTGTGAGAAATTATTGCAATATCTGCTTTATTTTTTGCATGCGAAGTCGTATGTTCAGCAGTCTTGTTGTATGACTTTATTCAAGCCTTAGTTGTAATTGAGCGATTAGTTGACGGTGAGTTGCCTGAGACCAGTGGTCATGTGGGTGTGTGTATGCGTGTGTGTGAATGTTTGAGACCAGTGGTTGGGTGGCTGTGTGTGAGTGGTGTATGTTTGAGATGAGTGGTTGTGTGTGTGTGTTTGAGTGGTGACTGTTTGAGATGAGCGGTTGGGTGGGTCTGTGCAGGAACGGGCGCGGTGGGGATGAGGACATCTATAATACTTCGTACCTCGAGGACGACAATGAGATATACGAGGATCTATGCTCTCTCCGGCGCAGACAGTCTGCACAGGTGTGTATCCATGCTCTTGTGTACAGTGAGCTCTATGCGGATCTATGCTCTCTTGTGCAGTGAGATCTATGAGGATCCATGCTCTCTTGTGCAGTGAGATCTATGAGGATCTGTACTCTCTTGTGCAGTGAGATCTATGAGGATCTATGCTCTCTCAGACAATCTGTGCATGACTGCAGGTTGACCACTTGAGAAATGATCTGTTTTCCTCACTGAACTCCATCGTGGATTGTTATGTGTATTGTGAATATATGTGATTATAATGCCTTCTGTGAATTATAGTAATGTCAGTTATCTGATTGATATTCTGCTAAATATAGTTGCTGCCAATTTTTCTGTAAACATATACTGGACATTTTGTAGCCTTGAGTGTATGGCACAAAAATCGTGCAAATCTTATCAGGTATATTGGTGATGCTGGTGATGGCAGGAGGTGGTGCCGGTGACGAAGCGTGACCACTGCATCAAGGAGCTCGTGGAGACAGAGAAGAACTATCTCGAGGCCCTCACCATGATCATCAACGTCTGTATCACTACTACTGCTCCTCCTATATCCACTCTATCTTTTGCTTAGAGCTCTAGTTCCTTACATGAATCTATCGATTCATTGATATACTTACATGTAAGTAACAGTTTATAGCTAATCGCCGCCTATGAATTTATTTGCAATGTGTTTCGTGAAACTATGACATTTTAATGAATTAATTTTTTTCTAAGGCTCAACATCCTTCTGTATTTATACTTTGCTAGTTATTTGTAATTGTTATGAACTTAGATTGTATTTGAAGCGGGTGTACGTATGGCTTTATTGTATTTTAATCGAGTGGTATCAGCATTATGTCGTAATGTTATATGGTGCCCTGCAGTGCTTCATCAGAAAGCTGAAGCATCGTATCGCCGACTGCGACTCAGAGATCATCTTTGGGGGCATAGAGGTACCGGCCGATCGATTCTATTTGGTTTGTCAAATACCCATAGTCCCGCACAATTATTAAAGTTGAGTATAATGTCTGTCCGTTAATGCATGCAAATTATTATAGAAGTTGAGGTGATTATGCGTTTTGTTTGATAGTTTTAAATTAAATAAAGACTGCAATGGGCTAGGCTTGTTCGAGTTGAATGCAGATGCCAAAAAAAGATATAGACAAGTATAATTTTAATTAATTTAATTTTAATTATGCCCCGACCCTAGATACCGAGATTTAATTCGAATCAAACAGAATATCCAGTGGTTTGTTAACCGAATGCAGTTTACATCCGGATGCAGCAGTGTCAAGATTATCAAAATCTTTGATGGTCAGATAGTCACATCAGTATGACCCGGGGTTGGTTTTTCTGTGCTGCTGCAGAAGCTCTACACGATCCATGTCGGATTCTCAGCTGACCTCACAAAGGCTTGCTCCAGCCGACACATGAGCGGCTTCAGGTGAGAGTATAGATCGAATGTAGTGCGTCTACTGAGATATATTAGCCGTGTATGATGGCTTTTCTTAGCTGTTAGTTGATGGTAGAGACGTCATTAAAGACGAGTATTGGTTGCTTTTGTCTGAGATTATTTTAATTTATATTTCAGATTTGATAAGGTTTTTTCGTTAGCTGTTGCATGATGGTTTGATTGTATTAGTTGCGGTTCAGAGCTCCCCGGGCGTGTCTTATAAGGCGACTGAAGGCAGGGGATCTGTTTTTGCGTGACACCGAGGCAGGACTGTAATAGTTTTTGCTACTACACACAGTTCTTAAGCGCCAAGATCACGTGTGATCTATGTACCATATATGTATAATGTATATTGCATGATGTGTTACATACGATGTACGATGCGTAATGTATAGTACATGATATACTGTCGGCACACTTTTGTGTGTCTCAGTGGAGGCAGTCTGCTCATCGCCGACTGTTTTATCAAGTGGAAGGAGCGGTTTCTGCTCTACGGAGAGTTCTGCTCCAACCTGCCCAAGTCACAGACCATGCTCGACAAACTCATGCACAACCCCGCCACCCAGCAACACCTACTTGTAAGTAGTATGCGTACTTTTAGCGTACTATGCCTGTTGAGCTTAACTCTGCTAAACGGCTTGATTCCATTAGCATTAAGGGCATAGAGAAATGCTCCGACAAATTATTCTTTGTGTGCAGGAGTGTCAGCGCGAAGCCAATGGGGGCAAGTTCCGCCTTCGAGACCTGCTCGCCGTACCCATGCAGCGGGTCCTCAAGTACCACCTTATACTCAAGGCAAGTACCATCACATACTGTCTTATACTCGTACCACTTCATACTCAATTATCACCTCATACTCAAGTACCACCTCATACTCAAGGCAAGTACCATCTCATACTCAAGTATAACCTAATAGTCGCAAATAACACCTTAATTATAATGTAGAACCTCATACTCGTCTCAATTGCCGCATTATACTCAATTATCACCACATACTCATGTGCCATCTCATACTGAGGACAAGTACTAACTCATACTCAAGGTATTTTAAAAAAGTTATTTAATTTGAGCATAGAAAAAATAAAAGTCTTTTAATCGTTCCCCCGTGCACCCCCCGGCAGCGATCATAGACTTCCATCCAGGGCTCGATCTGGGTTTTCAAAAAATTTGCCATTTTGGCATCAAAATGTTTTTTTTTTTCGCCACTTACATTTTTTTTCGCCAAATGCTTTTCGAATCACTTTTTGCTAACTCACATATTTGCAGACAAACTGCTGCTCAAACTAATTTATCTAGCATAGCAACTTAACCGGTGGACATCACTGAATATATTTAACCAGAAATTGGCATTCATCAGTGAAACACAACTAAACTTAATATTGCTGAAAAAATCAGATGCAAAAAATTCGCCTAAGTTTTTCGTCAATCTTAAAAGAAATTGGCCACTTCAGATTTTTTTTCTTCATTTGGCAAATTTGGCTCTATTTAGTCCGAGCCGTGTTCCGTCCATCCGTGAAGCTTCAGTCGGCCTATCGCACTCAACATTGGGGGAAGGTGATGCGCAATGGATGTGAGGAGATAGGACATTGATAGCGATTAGTTAGCTGCGCCATCCACCAGTTTGTTAGCGCCATGATTGTATTTGTGCCGGTGCGTGCAGGAGCTGGTCAAGAACACGGACACGCTGCACCCCGAGCGCAAGAGTCTCGAGCGCGCGCTTGACGAAATGCAGGTCTGGGGGCTGTTTCTATTTCTTCTTTTTCTTTTCCTATTGCTTGAATACATGATCGAGGGCTTACTGTCAAACTGTTCTAGCCCCTGGAGTTTATCAGCAAAAGCGCACATAACGTGACTACTTTCATTGCCAGGTGTTCACATGTCTATTGGCTCTTAGTGATGTTATATTTTGTCGTGTACGGCTGATAGACGCCCGGCGGTTGTGTGCACTTTTAGCAGTAAGTCCTCAATGTACGATACGCAGTAATACTGGTGCTGTACAGTAAGCTACAAGGGATATCTTTGCAAAGGCTAAGAGCTTTACTTTCTTTGAGTTTAAAAATGTAGTTTCTATCCAGTTTTTTGTGTTGAGTTATATTATTTGAATTGTTGCTGTTCGAGTGTGCGCATTAATATTGAGATCGGCTGTGCACATTTAGGATCTGTCTGTGTACGTGAACGAGGTGAAGAGAGACAACGAGAACCTGCAGTTTATTGAAGAAGTCGAACGAAGGTATTGACCACTGCCACGCTAAACTTAACTATTTGCCATAAAATAACACACTATTTTTTAAGTGCTTTCTGAGCAATCATAGCTAGTTGTCGGAGAAAATTTGAATCTGCGCCCAGGCTAATCTTTTTTGCTGTGCAAACTATATACATAGGAGTACACTTGGATGGACGTAGATTCAATTGTTTCACGCTCCTAGTAGTCATTGTGAAGGAATTAGTTTTAAAATGACTCATGGACCATGAAATAACCTTATCCTTAATTGACTTAATTTATTTGAACGCGCTTTTGGTTGACCATGTATTATAAAAATTAAATGTATTATTAAATAGTCATGTTTGGTATCTTGTGGTATCCTGTGTTGCAAGCAAAAAAAACGGTGAAGTTAGTTTTGCACAAGTTAGATACTAAAATGATTGTCATTCTTTAGCATGTTTATGTTTTTCATTTGCAGCATAGTCGATCTTGAAATGGTGAGTTTTTGTTGCAATTTTTGACACATGACATTTCATTTATTATTTGTAAACATTTGATGTAAAGTGTAATTTTTATGAGATCATCCGAATGCAGAATAAATATTTAAATTATAGTAATAATGGTTTAGCAATGTAATTGATTATAACAGACATGTAAAATGTAAATAGATCTATAAGATTAAACCGTTTAGACATCAGAAGAAACAAATTTAAAGGCCGGTTGCTAGACTTCGATTTGAAGTGAGATTTTAATTTGTAGTCCGAATTAACCAATGAAAATCTATGAGAGAATTGTATCGAATAATCTGATTGGTCAATTCGGACTACAAAATTAAA
>JAQIWG010008648.1:0-11262 GCA_034695025.1 Chamaedrilus cognettii | reverse complement strand
TAATAAACCACGTGCAATTTTAGTAATTAACGTTGCTTTAAAAGTAGGCCAAACAATAGGCTTACAAACGTTACAACCCTTCCCAGTTTCCTCATCACAGCACCTCAAACTTAAGCGAAGACTCAAAACATTGGCGAAGAATGGGGTACTTGTAAACATCAGTGTTGGCTGGATAGTCTGATTGTTGATGGCCACCAAGCAACCACTCAGTATTGGACTACATATATCCCTTTACCATACCCACCTTTGATATCTCTGTACGCTTCCCAGTTTCCTCATCACAGCGACTCAAACTTGAGCGAAAAGTCAATGCATTGGCGAAGAATGGTGTACTTGTGAACATCAGTGCTGGCTGGATAGTCTGACGGTGGATGGCCACCAACCACCCACTCAATATTAGGGGGCACATATGCCTCTACCATGCACACCATTCAAAACCCTCCTACACTTCCCAGTTTCTTCACCATAGCACCTCAAACCTATGCACAAAGTCAGTGTCATAAAGCATTGGCCACGAAGGGGTTCCTGTGAACACTAGTGTTGGCTGGATAGTCTGACGGTCGATGGCCACAAATCACCCACTCAATATTAGAGGGCACCTATGATTCTACCATGCACACAACTCATAACTCTTGTACACATCCCAGTTTCCTCATCACAGCACGTCAAACTTAAGCGAAAAGTCAACTTATTAGCGAAGAATGGGGTACCTCTGAACATCAGTGTTGGCTGGATAGCCTGACATTCGGTGGCCATCAAGCAACCACTCAGTATTGGACCACATATATTCCTCTACCATATCCACCTTTCATATCTCTTGTACACTTCCCAGTTTCTTCACCACAGCACCTCAAACTTATGCACAATGTCAGTATGATACAGCATTGGAAACGAAGGGGGTACCTGTGAACATCAGTGTTGACTGGATAGCCTGACGGTCGATGGCCACCAAGCAACCACTCAGTATTGAACTACCTATATGCCTCTGCCATACCCACCACTTATAGCGCTTGTAAACTTCTGAGTTTTTTCACCACAGCACCTTGAACTTATGCACAAAGTAAATACATCGGCAAAGAATGGGGTACCTGTGAACATCAGTGTTGGCTGGAATAGCCTGACGGTCGATGACCACCAAGCAACCACTCAGTATTGGACCACATATATTCCTCTACCATATCTACCATTCATCTTTCTTGTACACTTCCCAGTTTCTTCACCACAGCACATGAAACTTATGCACAAAGTCAGTACAGTACAGCATTGGCGATGAAGGGTGTCTCTTAAACTTGTGCACAAAGTCAAAGACAGCATTGGAAACGATGGGGATACCTCTGAACATCAGTGTTGCTGGATAGCCTGACGGTCGCTGGCCACCAACCATCCACTCGATGTTAGAGGGCACATATGCCTCTACCAAGCACACCACTCAAAACTCTTGTACACGTCCCAGTTTCCTCACCACAGCACCTCAAGCTTGAGTGAAAAAATCATTGCATTGGTGAATTGACTTCAGCTACATAACTAAATAATCGTCTAATTTTTTACATTGGTCTAGAAATTCGACCGATACTGAAATAGCAAATTTGTTCGATTTTTTTGGCAGGGGCACCCTGAAGATCAGACGCCGCCGAACGCCGCCGCCGCAGAGATTTGTGACGCGTCGCCACCGCCAAGTTTTGTTGGTCGGCGCGCCGCCGCCGACTATGCAGGTCGGCGCAGACCTCTAGCGCTAAGACAGGCAGCTTTGTCACTGATGCATTAGGCATATCAACGCATGACTGATTTAAAGAGATGCCAGACGTCCCTTATTCTAAAGGACGTTCTTTATTCGAGGCCATTTGTCCCTTTTCCGTTATGAATAGCATAAGGGACGTAAATTTTCACTTATTAGGCCAAGGTTTAAATTTTAATACCGAGATGTAACAAAACTGTCATTCTTTTTTGAATTGCTGGATAAACCCCACATGTGTGACTCAGACATGTGGACAAAAATTATTTGAAGAAGCAATTATTCTCACGCTCTTTCCCTTCCTGCAGTTTGTTTCATACCCCCACAATATTTTACTCGAAGTTGCACTCGATAATGCATATTTTATTTCAATTGCTATGTTCTGTTTTTGTCATGTGCGAATACAGTTCTGAATGATCGATGGAGATCGTGATTGATCATAATTAACAGGGATAGTGTGCAGTAGGGGCGAAGCGGTTTCATTTTACGGGGGGCAGACGGTGCCAGAGACCTATTTTTAGAGGGGGCATTGTCCCCGTACAAAATTCAAGGGGGGCGGCAAAGTTTCTGTAAACATGTTGGTATTGGTTAGCATTTTACCTCTCGGACAGAACTGACGAGCGGGAAGGGGGGGTGTGTGTTAGCAGACTTTTTTGTCCGATTCTTAACCCATCGTAAGCAACATAAAGCCCAATGCGCCAGCCATTTCTGTCATGTTAAGTGTATATTGAAGTTAAATTGTATGTAATTGTAAGTGTATATTGAAGGGCAGCAAATCCAATAATCAAGGGTCAAGGGGGGGCAAAGCGATATTCAAGAGGGCGCTGCCCCCCCTTAAAATTTTAAGTGTGGTATTTGTCTCCCCTGGCCCCATTAACGCGCCGCCACTGCTACTGTGCACTCTAAGTCTAATGGAGCCTGTAATACAAGTAATGATAAAATGAAACCCTGACAAATTTTTGGTGTCTCTTATTTTACTGACAAAAATCTGGCAACCCTAGCTACTGTATACGTATGATAGATACGGTGGAACCACCACCAGCGACCATCAGCTGGTGCAATTGGGCATTACTTTGCCGCAAGCGGCTAACATAACAACAACTGATAGCTACTGCACAGTATGGAATAGGTTTGTGCCGATACGCCTCCCCTGGAGGCGAGAGCCGTGCTAACCCTACGCAGCTGTGGAGCACGATCGTCGGAGAAAAAGTGGTGGTGGAGAGCATACATAGGGCATTCCCTGTTCGCATGGCGTTCGCTCTTTTATCACAGTCGTCCAGACAATAATCGGGGTGAGGTCTACAACGAAGCCCGCCTCTTCGGGATAAGATCGTTCTCTGTGTTCGCTGCCAAACTGAACAGAATACGAGCGAAGAAGAACTTAAGGCGTTTCTCGAAGAGAATGTGTCGATGTTGCGGATATACGGAAGCTGAAGGCACTAGGGGCAGGAGAAGAGCACTGCCGTTCATGTCTCGGTGCTCAGTAAATTCAAGGACAAACTAATGATGCATGTGCGACCTGTGTCTTGATTGAAGTTATTATTATTACTGCTCGCGACGTGAGCATCGTTGTCTTCTGAACGCGCTGAGCTAGTACATCTGATAGGCAACAGCCTATCATTAGCCTATGATTTCTAGCATAAATTCATTTATCTAGCCTATCGATATGCATAATGTCCTCTATAGTTTCGATGAAACATTGGTCTTTTTTACGCAGGCGGCGCCAGAATGACTTCATTTTTACGTCAAAAAACAGTAGGGTGATGCCAACGCGATTGTTACAGGCATCGTGCAGGGGGGGGGGGGGGGCTGCGGATATGAAATTTTCAGCACGTATAGCTGACATACCTGCCTTTAATTCTTTGTACTACACATATAGGGCTATGTACTCATTCAACTTTCGGAGTTATTGGCCTTCAAAGTTGGGTCAATGCTTTAAACTGTCATTGTCGTTTTGTAGCCCCTTTTTCACATAACATTGACTCAATTGCTCGATTTCTTGACATTACTTTCCACTGCGAGGGGGGCCAAACATTATTAACAGAGAGTGGGGAGGCATACTTTCCTTCTGTCAGAGCAGGAGTTGTAAAGCTTAATTCCAACAAGGGCTGGATGACATAACAGTATAGGTTAATGCTGCATTTTCAGAGGGCAGGGGGACAGAGATCGCCAGCAGGGAGGCAATGCCCCCCTGCTCTGGATTTAGAAGATGTGGTCGGTGCAGCCAATTAGAATTTTGACCCACCCATCGAAATCATCACCCATCACGCGTTGATCGTGTCCACAGACAACATCAATGTTATCAGTGAATGATCATCTATTTTGTTGTCATCGCAGCCTAGCCTGCGATCGGTGTTGCAGTTATCTTGTTAGCCTCGCAAGCGTGGATAGGGATCAGGGAAGGTGAGGTTTATGTCATCCTCTAGATTCGTTTTTTGTATCTTGTGGCATGCTAAACTTAAGTCCAGCATTCGGTATTCCATTGCATTTCACTTGTTGTCAAGTCAATTTTTTAACATTCTCTGAGCTTTGTTGCAACATGATTAGGCCCAGTGCATGGTTAAAGTGGGCGAGAGCGCACGGGAGCGACGCTCCTACTGCTCACTTAAATTTGGACTAGCGTTTTCACTGCTAACATGAGCTCTGGAGTAAGCGCTCCCACTGCTGATATTGGGAAGAGATTTTTTTGACAATTTCAAGTTTGAGTGGAGGTTGAGTGGAGGTTGTATATGGTGGTCTAGCGATGGCCATTGTGTGTTGATTTTGGTAATTGAAAAGATTGACGAAAATTATAGGTAAAAGTGGCAATGAGAGTATGCATGTAAAAAGGGTTTTAACTGGAAAGAATGAGGAACACAGATTTCCCCCAGAGCCCAAAAACACCCCCCCCCCCCCCCCCGCTCGCTCGCGAGTCCTGCAGGAAAAGAGGAAAAGTACTGCAGGCAGGAGATGGGACATAGGCCTCAAGAATTTAAAACTGAACACTGCTCTCGAGACACTTTAACCACTGATTTGACCTATAGCTTTTTGAAGCAAAAATATTACATTTTGCTAGAAATATAGTTAGCCTGCATGTACATGAAAACAGTTAGGCCTAAAGTATAAGTTTTATGTCTCATTTCAACTCACGATCGAGTCGGAGTTTCATGCTGATGAGTACATGTAGGCCTACACTTCACAGTCCGACGGCATGGGATGGGTCAAATATTGAACTAACATCAAAGGAGAGAATATAAAAAAAAAATATCAGCTCGACTCGGAAGGGCGACAGGTGGTCCGCGGGCCCGCGCCGGTCCGCGGACCACCAGACGCACTAATGTATAGCATTGCGTTTACGTCTTCGGGAATACATTCCACTTTGTTTTGGGGAGGCTTCTGGGGAAGCCATATCTGAAATTGAAGAGGCGTGGCCTAACATGGGTTCCAACTTCCATGTAGATTTGCCACTGAGGGCGGGGGGAGTTGGTTACGTAGTAGGCTATTTGGGCCTATCCCTCATGCTACCCAGAGATGGGAATCATGTGGTAATGAAAAACCACATGATTTCCATATCTGGGTAAAATGTGAAAATCGTGTGATTCATACGTAGATCTGGAAGAACCACATGACTTCCACATGTGACCAACATGTGACCCACATGTGGATTTGATCCCACATGTGACCAAATGTGATCCCACATGAGACCGTGCATGGATTTGGAACACCCACATGTAACCACATATGGGTCACATGAGGATCACATGTGGGTCACATATGACCCACATCATGTGATCACACGTGGCTTTTTCGTTAAGACTATTATTCCGATAGGCTTTTTACGTATGGCCTATTTGCAGTCTTGTTGTTCTCGAGACCAAAGTCTTGGTCACGAATGCGCTGGAGTGTGCTTTGAAAGATATAAGTATTGGTAGATTGCCTTAATTGGCTTCCAAGGTCTTCAGTAGAGTGTCTTGCTACATTGGCTAGTAAGTCATGGACATGGCCTTGACCTAGGTCCCGGTCACAGGTCTTGGCCTTGCTAAGCCAACATGAAGACTAAGATTTTAAGGTTGATATTAACGTAACGGTAGGTAGATCTTGATCTTCGCCTTGTTCTTGAAAAAAGTATTGGGAACAAATTTTGGCACCACCTACTTGCAGTGATGTCAGAAACTTTTGAAAATTATCTTAATTACTAAATAATTAAATGGTCTATAAGAAGTATTTAAAAGACATTTAAATTGAAAGACATGTTATTTAAAAAAACATGATGTTAGAGTAGTACACAAGTTATAAGAACACTATATAATATTTATTGAGAGCACTCTAATTAATGTCAATTACTTGTAAGTTATTTAAATAAGCTACGCGTACGTAAAACTATTGAAATTACAACCGTATACTTAAGTTGTTGACAATTTGTTGACAAAGTCAATGTATAATTTTTTACATAATTATATTAGGAATAATTTTCTTCATTGCTTCACAAACTGTACAGCAGTAGCAGGTCAACAACTGACACTATGCATGAAGCAATAAGGGGTGGCAGAGAGGGGACCCGAGTTCCCTGAGGCAGCCCTAAGCAGGCGTCCACGGCTTCTAGACTGCACTGTTTAGCCACAGCAAATGCACGAACACATGCAAATTGCACGAATAGGCTAACTAAAAAGAAATATGACAGAAAAAGGAAAAAATTTAGCAAACCGGAAACATATACACAGAATCAGGGGCGTCCAGTCATATGCATGGGCGAGGTCGGGCCTTGGCCCGACCTTTGGGAAGGTGGCCCTGTATATCTTTAAGCATTAGTGACCTTACCTGGCCCGACCTATAAATTTTGAAGTGGACCGACCTTTAGCTTCACATAAGTTTAAGTTACCCGACCGTAAAGTAAAAGTAGGTCTACCACTTTGAGGTGGGTAACAACTCTTCTCGTGTCAGAGCTGTACATATAGGTTATGTGGCGTTTTTCTGTTTGTTTTGCACCCTCCCCCCTGTAGGAAGACTGCCCGGTCCGATCTTCGATTGAACTACGCCACTGCAGAGAATTTTATTTTTAAAAACCAAATTATAACCGAATCATCCTTTGTATAATAGGCCTAGATGAAACATGCAGTAATTTTCTCCCGAAGATGAATGTGTAGAAGAAAAAAACGATAAACAGTAGATTAGAGATGAAAACACGAGCCATAGAGAGTCACGTGAAACTGCTGCTGGCGGCAAATCAATGAACGCAGTTAAAATCGAGCAAGGTTGCTGGCTACAGTCAATCCCTGCTGGGGCCCCCGGAGTTGGGCGCTACGACTGTCCCTCTGGTTCGCCAGGACAGTGTTCGACGGGAAACGCTCCCACCGCCGCATCCAGCAGGGTTCCCTCGCTGAATGGCTACGTCCAGCCGCTGCCGTAAGAACGCTGTTGATCGCTGATACCCGGTACTTGGACCGATCCTACCTCACGAAAGGGGTACCCACGCGCAGGCCGATGGTAATGCAAAGTTCCTCATTGCCCACGCGAAGGCCGAGGTTCGCCCAGCATGCAGCCAGTAGCCATTGCACGGCGACAAAAAGAGCGGACCCACGGGGAGGGCGATATGGCACCCTCAAGAGGTCTGTTGGGGGCGGAAAGTGGCCATTGCACCCCCAGAAATTGTAATTGATAATGGAGTGGAGGAGGTTTAAGAGGGAATCGCCCCCCTCCCCCAGAGTGCCACTTCTGTACAGTTTTGCCCTTCTCACAGTGTCGGGAAACGGAAAATGAGCCTATGTACAAGTCTTGCAGGGGAAAATTTGCTGTCAGCACCCCCCCCCCCCCACGCTCGCGAGTTCTAAACGGAAGGAAAAATCATGCTTTTCGGCTGAAATAGCCCCCCCATGATGACGGTTTGGATCCACCCCTGGGTGAGATAGAGGCGAAGAGGCAATCGCTGTTGGTAACGTCTGAGCGTTTCAACAGTGCAGCAGCTCTCGCTGAAATGACCCCGTTCTCCCACGTCCTCTGGGTGAGGCAATGTCAGCCTATAGGGTCGATTGACCCGGGCAGCGCCAACCACTGCGTCAGCGCCTAGTCGCGCGATGAACCGGAGATCGGCGGAGAGTGATCATGAAGGAGGTCCTGCTTCATGAGAGGCGATGCGTGAACGTAGGACAGAAAGGCTATAGGCGCGAGAACAGTTGTGCCTCTCACTCCAATCCCACCCGCCCCCCCCCCCTTTCGCCTCCAACCACCTTTCACTAGGAGCGAAGCCTGCGCCCAGAACTCTGTGTAAAGCTTGACTTTGGCGATCTCAGTCAGGGGGCTCGGGAGGACTTGGGCTTTATTAAAAATTACATCAATTATGAATGCTACGTTATATGGAAGAATATTTAACTTCATCCGCCACAATGGGACTTCTGTTTTCATTAATGAGAATACTATACTGTGTGGACGTAATTCAACATCATCATCAATTTTAAATAATATACGCCTATATTACAATGTAGTATCATGTTCAATGTTCAATAGCATAGGTCTAATGTCTGCAATACTAGTCACAAATTACCATGAAAGTATCGTAAAAGAAAGTGAAATCCATAGATTGACCGTGAAGCTTTCTACGACGATGTTAAATCGACATGAAATTCCTGAAAGTCTGTTGCAGTGTTTCCACTTGACCCTCATTAACTTATCTGGCAACCGTTGCAAAACTACCTGGCATGATCGCGAATTACCACAGCACATCCGCAATGATTATTTCTTAAATGACGCTTTAAAAGGTTCATCAAACGGCAAGGTTTGTGAGCTGCAGCGGGGGGGGGGTGTCCCTCGGGGGTAAGAGGTCTTACAAATCAAAGGGCAGCCACTGAAAACGCGTGCGTATACCTCAGGATTGTTTTGCTTGAAATGTGCTTTGCGGCTTTCCGCATGCAGTTCGGGTTTCAGGGTACTTTGAGCTGAAAGACTTCATATCAACCCCGGGCTTCGCTTTTAGTTCATTCATACATGTTTTATGCATACTTTTAACATTACATTGATACTTTCAATATTGTTCATATTTAAAACTTTACTTTGTGCCAAATTACCTAGTACAATCATCTATCTTGCCTGGCAGAACGTCAAATTAATAGGCTTCCAGATAATTTCCTGGCCAGTAGAAACACTGGTATTCAGATTGAAATAGTTCGCTAGCCCGCCTGATCGAACTAAGAAGCGGCGGCGCAGCCAACGAAAATCGATTAAACACTACCCTTGAAAAACACTTGGAAGTGTACAAGAGTTACGAAAGGTGGATATGGTAGAGGCATATATATACTGAGTGGTTGCCTGATGGCCATCGACCGTCAGACTATACAGCCAACACTGATATTCACAGGTACCCCAGTCTTCGCTAATGTATTGACTTTTCGCTGACGTTTGAGGTGCTGTGATGAGGAAACTGGGAAGATATGAATGGTGGGCATAGTAGAGGCATATATCTAGTCCAAAGCCGAATGGTTACTTGGTGGCCATTGATTGTCAGACTCTCCAGCCAACACTGATGTTCACAGGCACCCTTCGTCGCCAATGCTGCATTATACTGACTTTGTGCATACGCTTGAGGTGCTGTGGTGAGGAATCTGGGAAGTGTACAAGAGTTATGAGTGGTATGCATGGTAGAGGCATATGTGCCCTCTACTATTGAGAGGATGGTTGGTGGCCATCGAGAGTCAGACTATCCAGCCAACACTGATGTTCACGGGTACCCCCTTCGTATCCTACGCTGTACCATACTGACTCTGTGCATAAGTTTGATGTGCTGTGGTGAAGAAGCTGGGAAGTGTACAAGAGATTTGAACGGTGAATAAGGTTGAGGCATGTATGCAGTCCAATACTGAGTGGTTGCTTGGTGTCCATCGACCGTCAGACTATCTAGCCAACACTCGTGTTCACACGTGCCCCCTTCGTATCCAATGCCGTATCATACTGACTTTGTGAATAAGTTTGTGGTGCTGTGGTGAAGAAACTGGGAAGCGTACAAGTGTTATGAGTGGTGTGCATGGTAGAGGCATATGTGCCCTCTAATATTGAGTGGGTAGTTGGTGGCCACCCACCGTCAGACTATCCAGCCACCACTGATGTTCACAAGAACCCCATTCTTCGCCAATGTATTGACTTCTCGCTTTAGTTTGGGGTGCTGTGATGAGGAAACTTGGAAGTGTACAAGAGTTTTGAATGGTAGATATGGTTGAGGCATATCCTTTTTCCACTACTGAGTGCTTGCTTAGTAACGTTCGATATTCGGCTTACGCTGGCAGTAGATGATTATGCTGTTGGCAAACCGTATTCGCAGACCGTACTTGAATCGGCATTGTAATATTATAGCATTAAACGAAACTACTTTCGGAGGCGTATAAATGTAACGTTTGTAATTTTTTGCTAGTGCTTCCTTTCTGCTTCCGGTCGCCAGCGCCATTTTCGCTTACTTGAGGTTAGTCCCTAGGCCTAGCATTAAATTCTTTTTAGGTACAGCTGCAAGGGATACGGTACAGCTAGTCCGTGACACCAATCACCGCCCTGGCGAAATTTTTGGCACGGTGTCTCATTGCATAATATGTTTAAAAAGCGATATATCCTACAGATCTTTTATCTACAGATCTTTATCTACAGAAACTTTATTTTTCTAGGAACCAATTAACCTATGCTGTTGTGGCGTATTATAGTGGACAACAAACCGTCATGTCCCTTACCACTGCCCCGTTTACTTGCTTGCATATGCCTGCATACATTCTAAGAACCAGCAACAGAACACATGAGAAAACAAGTATTAGTACCGTAGATATTTTTAGCAGGTAGCCTTATAGTACGGTAGTCATATTTATTATTTAATGGATAGTATTGAGTCGCATGGATATTTGTCTCGATTTCACTTCCCAGCTTGATACGATAACGTATTTTAAAAATAGCTATGTTAACTCCAAAATTGATATAGGCCTACCGATCTAAATATTTACGGCGGTTTTTGTCACATTAGTGTTACAAAAATGCCATTTTTGATCCCGAGCCTAGAGTTATGTAATTTTTAGATTAGGCTTTTAGGTTTTTAGTTCAAGCTATCGATACGCACTGTGACTAATAATAATAATTACGATGGTGAAAATAAGCGATGTTTAATTGGTTCTGGCGATGATGAAAATAAGCGAGAACTTCTACTTCTGGCTGATTTGCATAACTAACTACGGGTGAGCCAAGCAGAGCGACGGCCTTGCAGTGATTGGTTAGAGGTTGCGTAATGTCGCAGTAAGGCCTGACTGGAGCGCTGAACCAATCGGTGTCGCTTAGGCGTCCAATCATGCATGCGACCGTGGCAATTTTTGAAGTTTTTGCACATGAGTTAAAGAGCTTCGGGGGGGGGGGGGCTGACTGGGCCGAAGGAGAGTTTAAAAAGAAAGAGGAGCACGCGGTTTTAGGGGTCTCTTCCGGCCAAGTTTTTGCAGGGTAAGCAGGGTTAATAAGTTTCTCCAGTTCTCAGATAAAGTTAGAGCCTAAGTTAGCCTAATCGACCCTCGCCGACCACAGTTCGAGTATCGCGGCGATTG